>BMAU01017720.1:682500-900000 GCA_019973935.1 Trichonephila clavipes
AGCTATCCGAGACAGACTTCCTAATTTTGAATAAGTGTCAAGTGATGAAGACATATGAGCTATACTCCTCCTATACAAACTTTGCGAGTATTGTAGCCTGTAGTCAAGATCATGAGAGAGTGGGTGGGGGCATTGTTGAATCCCGGTTTCATAACATAGGACAACAGTAGACTCGAAGTCTCCCGTGGTGTGGTAGGAAAGTTTGGAAAGTTTGGAAAGTTTCCCACCACAAGATTCAAATCTAAGAAATCCTATCAGAATAGACTTCTTGTTGTTTCAGAGAGCAATATAAATCAAAAACAAATAAAATCAACCGAAACTTCCACTCCATATCATAAAAAAAGATATTGAGCATAGACACATTTAACGGACATCAACCCTTCCACTCATTAATTCTTTATTTGTTGTAGGACTTCAGCCCTAAATTTGAAAGAAACAAGCAAACTTCGAATGCTAGCCGCAGCAATATTCTGTTCATGATTAAAGTTAAACTCACACAAAAATTCAGCAACATTTTACCAAAGGATACAAATTATATTAAATTGTACTTTAAACAGGAATTCAAAAAAATATCTGAAGTTTAATCGAATATTTATTAAGAGTTTTTACAACTGTTATGAAATATCTTTGTTTAGATCGAGGACGCTTTCTTCCTAACTTCACTTATTTATTGAAATTTTGAGCTTTCTCCTTAAAACTAACTTTAAAGTTTAAAGCTCTACATAAGCTAATATAAATTGAGCATATTATCTGCTGAAATCTGCAGCGTAATGATTGAATTTTATCATAAGAAACAAATATATTCCATTCTTTGACAAATGAAGGGTATTGTTTTATATTTTAATAAAATCTGAATTCAGTTTTAAAAATTCGAATTTTAAGGTAAACATTTTAAAACAATGAATATATGAGCGTAATGTGATATATATATATATATATATATATATATATATATATATATATATATATATATATATATATATATATATATATATATATATATATCTTTATCAATAAAATCTTCTGTGCGTGTGTTTGCCACTATACTCTTCCTAAACGGCTGGACCGATTTCGATGAAATTTTTTGTGTGGGTTCAAATAAACTCCAGAATGGTTTAGATTCACAATTCAAACCGATATCGCAATTAGTTAAAAATATATTAATTAAAAACATTCAAAAATACAACTCAACATTCACCTGCATTGTTGTAACAACGCTATTGTTATAAAAAAGTAATGTATGAAAAAATTTTAATCAATTCCTACTTAGATCTACCAAGAAAAAATTATTTTAGCTACTTTTTATTAAATATGTGCCATTAATATAAATATGTGTATACATATGACAGAATCACAACATTAAATGGTAATTAATTTTATTAATTATCATTAAACAATCGTATTGTCATCCAAAACAATCGTGTATATAAAATTTCCTTTCTACTGAATGCTTTAACACGTGAGTAAAAACCTTTTCAAATTTTGACATAAGTCGCCAACGTGGATGTATTTGTAATTTTTAGATAATTAGTTTTAATCAATTAATTTTTATTAATTATAATTAAAAATTATTGTTTTGTCATCCAAAATAATCATGTACATTACATTTCAGCTTAATTGGGTACTTTAACATGTATTTTATTAACGATTGAAACTTCCACCAAGATAAATAAATAGATAAGCAAACAAACAAAAAATTAAATATGTATAGAGATCGCGAGATAATAGTAGAAATTGAAAAAGAGGTATGTTGGCATCGAAAATTGATTTCCTGCCAATCTGGCCAAACCCAATCTTTATTGTTACGAAAATGCAGACGATTCACGCGCTTTTTAGCATTTTTAATTAATATATTTTCAAATAATCTTTATACATGTAATTCTTCTGTGCTTGTGTATGTAGCTGAACTTCTCCTAAACGGCTGGACCAATTTTGATGAAAGTTTTTGTCTGTTCCAGTGGACTCGAGATTGGTTTATATTTATAACTCGGTTTAGAAATGTTTATTTAATTTTTTTTTTATGTATAAACTAGCTGGTATACCCGTTCTTCACACGGGTGAATTGAAAATTTAAGCAATACAGACTGAAGGATAAATAAGTTTTTAATGAATTAATTTTATGTGAATTGTAAATGAAACAAAAAAAAAAAAAAGCTTTTTGCATACCTCAGCTGAACAAAAAAACCATGTTTGTTGATATAATAGCTGATAAAAAAGATTTTTTTTTACTTATAACGCCCCGTAACTCTCTTAAGGATCAATTTTTGAAAACACCTTCCTTCTGAGCAAAATTAACACATTGTTACAAGTTTTGTGTAATAAGCGCATTAAAATAATGTAAGTAATTTGTATCTAGATGTGTAATACGTTAATATTACTTTCTGATGCATTTATTTTATGTTAAATAGTTGTTACCCGCGATTTCGTCCACGTGGAATTTAACAAAAAAGTGTTTATTCTATTCGCAGAGTTTACGAAATCTTAATAATTATATATTCCACGTAAAGAAATACCTATGCTATAAGTATAATAGCATTCTTCTACTTTGTGAATCAATGTTTCTTTTTTGTTTTACTTTTTTCTTTGTTTTTTGTTGAGCAAAGTGTGAGAGACACGCATGAACTTTGATACTGTCGATGGAGTGATGACTGCAAAATCATTGCAGTGTTTGTCAATGAAATAAACAGTAGAGGTATGAAATTAGCTTAACTCTATTTAAATGCGAAGCCCATTGAGAAATCAAATGACGTAAAACCCAAAAACTTCCTAATTTAAGTTTAAATGCTGTCTATGTTATGGAAAAATAGATGTTGCTAAGTTTTCTTGAGAGAGAATGAAATCATTGGAATTATTATAAGCGTTGAATGCAACCGTTCAAAACAGGTATAAGTAGCAGTTGGGTGAAACGAATCTGCTAGCAGGGGGGAGAGTCGCGTGACCTTTGACACTGTCGAATGGGCGAGGACTGGGAAGGGTGAAACGAACACAAATGAAGTCGCAAGCAAGGGGTAAGAAAGATACATGACCTTTGATAGGGTCGATGGTGTGAAGACTGTTAAAACCATTAGTATCAGACATGAACGGGAAAAATCGCGAGTGTCAGAAACCTAATTAAACAAAAAAGTTTGATTTAACTGCTTAAAACGTTGAGACAGCAAAAAAAGGCTCGCGAAATAACTACTGACTAAAAATAATCCTTAATGAATAAAAATAATCCCTATTGAAATAAATAATCTCTATTTGAAACGGATATTGTTCACCATTTCATTCGTTTTAATTTTATTTTCACGGAGCCCTAATTTTCTTTCCGTAATTAAAGTAGCCTAAGTTATTTCTTATAGCATTAGCTATCTGCCAGTGAAAGTGTCGTCAAAATTGGTCCAGCCGTTTCAGAGATTAGCCGAAACAAACAGACAGACAGACAAAAATTTTTAAAATTTATTTTTTCACATAAGTACCGTATATACTTTTAAATGCATTTATTAAAAAGCTGTTAATTTCAAATTACAAACAGACACTTCATCTATACTCTATACATACATATAAATAAAAATTAAGTGTCTCTTTGTAATTTGAAATTAACAGCTTTTTACTAAATGCATTTAAAGGTATGTACAGTACTATCAAAAAATCAATTTTTAAAATTTTTGTCTGTCTGTTTGTTTGTCTGTCTATCTGTCAGTCTGTTTGTTCCAGCTAATCTCTGAAACGGTAGGACCAATTTTGACGAAACGTTCACTGGCAGATGGGTAATCTTATCAGAAATAACTTAGTTTACTTTAATTATAAAAAAATAGGGTTCCGCGAAAATAAAATTAAAACGAATGAAATTGTGAACTATACCCGTTTCAAATAGGGATTATTTATTTCAATAGGGATCATTTTTATTGATTAGGGGTTATTTTTAGTCAATAAGAATTGCTTTATTTCGCGAGCCTTCTGTCTCAACTTTTGTAGCAGTTATATCGAACTTTTTTAATTGGTTAGGTTACTGACACTCGTGATTTATCCCGTTCATGTTCTGATACTAATGATTTTAACAGTCTTCACACCATCGACACTGTCAAAGGTCATGCATCTCTCTAAACCCTTGCTTGCAGCTTCGTATGTGTGTTCGTTTCACCCTACACAGTCCTCACCCCATCGAGAGTGTCAAAGGTCACGCGACGCCCCCTGCTTGCAGATCGTGTCACCCTACGGCTATTTAGACCTGTTTTGAACTGTTGCATTCAACTCTTATAATCATTCCAATGATTTCATTCTATCTCAAGAACACGGAGCAACATCAGTTTTTCCGTAAAATAGACAGCATTTAAACTTAAATTAGGAAGTTTTTGGGTTTTAACGTCATTTGACTTCTCACAAGGCTCCTCATTTAAACACAGTTAAGCCAATTGCATACCTTTATTGTTTATTTCATCGCCATACACTGCACAAAGCAGTCATAATAAATGTTTGTCTTTCAAGAGTAATTGTACAAGTTTGAGTGTGCGGTGGAGGTGGCGATCGCAGAGCCAACAGGTTGTTTTATTTAGTTAAGTACGTAGATAGTTGTTTCTAAAATAAATATTTTTAATTACGTTTTAGGTGAAAAAGTGTACTTACACCCTTAAACAATGGTGTAACGTACACCCCCGCCAACCCTCCACCACGGGGAGTCCAGAACTCTAGGGTCCCTAAAGCCTGAGCGATGCCGATTGCGTAAGATCCGGCTACGGCTCAAAATCTGATTTTGTAGAGGGGCCCGAAAATGTTCCGTTACATCACTGCCCTTAAATTAAGTAAGTGTATTCAAAACTGTAACAAACTTCATTTATACTGGGCAATATCTATACATATAAATAAAAATGAAGTGTATGTTTGCAATTTGAAATTAACAGCTTTTTACTAAATGAATTTAAAAGTATATACGGTACTGAGATATCAAAAAATCAATTTTTAAAATTTTTGTCTGTCTGTCCCTCCATTTGTTCCGGCTAATTTCTGAAATACCTGCACCAATTTTGATGGAACTTTCACTGACAGATAGCTAATGTTACAAGGAATAATTTAGGTTACTTTAATTATAGAAAAAAAATTAGGGTTCCGTGAAAATAAAATTAAAACGAATGAAATGGTGAACTATATCCTTTTCAAATTTGGATTATTTATTTCAATAGGGATTATTTTTATTCAATAGGGATTACTTTTATTCAACATAGATTATTTTATTTCGTGAGCCTTCTGTCTCAACGATTTCTAGCAGTTATATCAAACATTTTTTGTTTGATTAGGTTGCTGCAACTCGTAACATTTCACGTCCATGTTCTTTGATTCTAATGATTTTACAGTCCTCACCCCATCGACAGTATCAAAGGTCATGTGTCCCTCTCACACTTTGCTCACACTCAACAAAAAACAAAGGGAAAAAAAGTAAAACTAAAAAGGAACATTGATTCACAAAGTAGAAGAATGACATTATACTTAAAGCATAGGTATTTCTTTACGTGGAATATATAATTATTAAGTTTTCGTAAAATCTGCGAATTGAATAAACACTTTTTTGTTAAATTCCACGTAGACGAATTCGCGGATAACAGCTATTTAACATAAAATAAATGCATGGGAAAGTAACATTACTCATCCAGAAACAAATTATTTACATTATTTTAATTAGTTTATTACACAAAATTTGTAACAATGTGTTAATTTTGCTCAGCAGAAAGCAAACGTTTTCAAAAATCGATCCATAAGTGAGTTACGTGGCGTTATAATTAAAAAATTTTTTTTTTCATCAGCTATTATATCTACAGACTTAAAATTTAGCAAACATGGTTTTTTGTTCAGCTGAGATATGCAAAAAACTGTTTTTTTTGTTTAATTTACAGTTCACGTAAAATTAGCTCATTAGAAACTTCTTTATCCTTCAGCCTGTATTGCTTAAATTTCCAATTCGCCCGTGCGAAGAACGGGTATACCAGCTAGTGTATATATATAGTATATCTGCCATAGTGTTTGTTCACGATGGACTCCAAAACTACTAAATCGATCCTGTCATAATGTTGTATATTGTGAGTGTCTTTTCGTCCAACAATATAGGATAATTTTTACCTCAATTTTTGACGTCACTATTTTTTATTGCCGGGAATGCGTATAATACGAGAAACGGCAAAATCCGCAAAACATGTCGGAATGTGGTGTGCCTGCGGAAGCGGATTTTGACGACCGAAGTGCATGAAAAGTCATTGCCTGGTGTATTTTGCTACGTGGAATTCGAATTTTGAATTGATTCCCCCAAATACCAGTAACTATGCCGGACAATGCCGGATGACCGTATTTTAGACGCTTCCTGGCAGGGCTTAAAAGCCATGGAGTGTGAAAACTTGGTTCCTGGCGTATTTGGAAACGGACAATCTGAATCTGATACCCGATAAGAGAAATTGTCATAACTTTGCCGGATAATGCCGAGTGACATTATTTTAGAAACAACCTGGCAGGGGCTTACCTTAAAAGCCTTAGAGCATGAGAAAAATTTTTACTAGCGTAATTTGAGATGGGCAATCTGAATCTGATAACCGATATAAGAAATTGTCGCAACTTTGCCAGATAATGCCGGACGATAGATTTTAGAAACATCCTGACAGAAGTTTACGTTAAAAGCCTTGGAGTGTGAAAACTTGATCTCAGTCGTGTTTTGAAACGGGAAATTTGAATCTCATATCTGATATGAGAAAATTTCGCAAATTTTCAGCATAATTATGGATGACTCTCTATAACGCAGACCATGACAGGAGCTTTCCTCAAAACTCTTGAAGCGCTAAAAGTACATTTCTAATTATTTTCGGGATGGTGAATAAAATCTGAAATCGGATATTAGAAATTCCCGTAACTTTGCCGGATAATGCCGGACAACCCTAATGCCTTTTTCCAACAACTTAACTTGCAGGCTCAGGGGAGCCAAAATTAGTCCACATTTGTGTCTAAGGACGGAAAAAGAGAATCTGACATCAGGTTTCAGAAACTCTCATAAATTTGCAGGATATAGCCAAATTTGGATTGGTTTCTCGTTCGAGTAACACTTACGAAATTTCATTCCCTCTGGCCGTTGAATTTGCAATCACTAGGGCACAAAATTCTGTCCCGTGTATGTTTCGGAGTGGAGAAGGAGAATATGAAATCTGATTTTAGGTGTTCCAGTAACTTTATCGAATAATGCCAGACGATCGTAATATGCGCGGACAGCGGTGTTAGTCTAACTTGAAAAAGTAGGGACGCAGACAGATTGTCGCTAACGTATTTTGAGATGGACGATCCGAATACGTAATCCTTTTCGAGAAACTCATGTGTTAAATAATACCAGACAACAGTATTTTAAGTAAAACATGACAGCTGCTTACCTTAAAACTCTTAGATTGTGCAAAGTGTCCTCCCGGTGTGCTCTGGATGGAGAACAAGAATCAGAAATTAGACTTCATAAACTCCAGTAACTTTGCTGGATGATAGTACTGCCCATCTTTTCAGGGACGGAGCTTGCAGGAGCAGGGGTGCCAAAAGTGGGCACTAGTTGCATCTTGGGATGGGGAATAAGAATCTGGATTCGGATTTTAGAAGCACTTAATTTTTCTGTAAATAGCCGGAATGAGGTCAAATCGATTTGCTTTTAAGTCCCGCGCCCATATTTTTATTCTTTATAGCTACTAAACTGTCAGGTGCATTGTTACGAAAATACGACCAACAGAAAATTGCATTGGCATATGCATCTTCAGGCATTGCTGTTACTTAGTTAAATGTTGGAAAAATGCATATTCAGCATTGCAACTGTCATTAGACGTTTATGAGAAACCTAACACATTGTGTAACATTAAAAAAATAGTGGAATGGCTACGGTATAGCAAAAAAGTACAATCATAATCTGCAATGAGTATAATATGGCCCATAAACCCTCACTAAAGGTATACATAGAGCTTTGTAAGAAATAAAGGGCAACGAGAAAATATTCGGGGGCTGTCTTATTACTGTCTGGTGATTTCCGACAGAGATTGCAAGTCATTCCTCTCTCTACGTTTATATATTTACGAGATTAACATAAGTTAAAAGCAATCATTTTTACATCTAATTGTTGAAACACTTTGATTGGTCATAAACACGTGAGTTCAATTGCAAGATAATCAATCGACGCGAATATTTTCTAACGAATTGTGGAAACAGTGAAGTTTATAAAACTGTATCAAAATACACAATGAATCAAATTGACAGGAAATTTCCGTACTGTTGCTTAGACAAAAAAGGAACTGATTGATAGTGTCTTCCTAGATATACTTTATAATTACCTAGGTAATGACTGGCTTAGTAATTCGGTTATTTGGGTAGAAATAAAAATGTTGATGTTGACGAAATAAACTTCCAGATACAGAGGTGATGTCAGGTGATTAAATGACTTTTAAATCAATCGACACTATTGTTGATGAAAAGGAAACTGCAATATTTTCAAATTCCCCTGATATATTAAAAATGCCACTTCACTATCTACGGTTAAATGTTGGCTCACTGGTTATTCTGCAGAGTAACTTAAATACACCTAGGTTATGTAGCGCTACACTTTTGGTAATTAAAATAATTACCTGGAATTTTCTTGAAGCAACCATTTTGGACGTAAATTTAAAGGAGAAATCATCCTCTTGCCACGTATTCGACTGATACAGTCAGAATCTACAACATCATTAAAAAAGCTTCAATTCCCTATTCGTTAGGCTTTCGCGATGAACATAAATAAATCTCAAAGCCAAACAATGGCAATTTGGGGTTTGGAAATTCCATGTTTATCGCTTGGGCATATACATGTTGCATGCTTACGTGTGGGGAAACCTTCGAACCTATTTGTGTTAACCAAAAGACAATTTACCAAAAAATATGTTGCACCGATTTGCGATTAATTATATAAAAAATAGTTATTTTTATAATTTAGAATGATGCAAATAATAATAATAATAATTGCTAAAAACCAACGCTATTAACATCATTTATGATATCAAATCTTCATAAGTTATTGCTAGCAACTTCGTAAATAGTCCATTCATTATACCATACTCAAACAAAAGATGAATAAAATGCAAAATTAAAAAAAAATGTTGTTTTATATTTAAATTTAACTCTCCAAAATTGTAAGCGCAAACTAAATTTGACTGCATTGAATGGCTAAGAATAATATTAAATCAACGTATAAAAACAAAGCCACAATATATATATATATATATATATATATATATATATATATATATATATATATATATATATATATATATATATATTATACACTCGCACACATGTATGCATATATTTTCGCAGATTTTTCATAAAATTACAGAAAATTGGCAGACATACAAAGTGTTGTTTTGTATACAAAGAAAGGCTACTTCTCTAACTTTTCAACCTTCATTTTCTAAATTTTCAAAATATGCTTTTCCGCAAAGGTGTCTGGCTGTTGAACGAATACTTCCAGACTGAGAATATTTAGAGATTTGAGTAGTAAACCCAATTTCAGGAACTAAATCAAATATAGCATTTCTGGGACACTCCTGACAGAATAATTGTAGCTCGTCACTTCCTCAGAACACTTCTGGAACTAAGAAGCACTTCGGTGAAAGAACAGAATTTATTGTTCCTAGACCTCTTAAACAGCCTTATAAATAGCATGAGAGTTCATTTGGATATCGGCGTTGATTTCTGTTGTGTTTATACCCTATGTTAAATATTTCACAAATGCCATATTTTGTTAGAAATAATTTTAATGATTATGCTTTTGTAAAGAAAAGTATGATTATGAGTGAACATTATTATTTTTTTTGTCGCAGATTAATACATTTAAGTATTTCGTAAAAGTTCAGTAGTTTTCAAAAAATGATACTTATATGTAAACTTTAGTTTTTCCACATTTTATTATTATATTTAAGTTCAATATTGAAAGAAAATGATTTCCTATTAGGGAGGAAACTGGGACCACAAATTGCAGTACTTGCGAAGAACCAGGATATGGCCACGATGCTGCAGGGTACCGATATTTAAATGAGAAAAGTCAGAAGAGATAGTGAACAGGCAAATTTCCCAAATGTCATGATTTATGGATTTTCAAGGAATTTAATTGGTTCTACACTTTATAAAAGAGGCGGTATTTTGTCAACAGGAAAAGTCTAGCATCTGATAGGAAATGATGGAATATTATTGCATCACTTCAAAAGATTTGTTTAATGTACAATAATTTTCATATTTCGCATATATAAAAATACAGTGGTAATCAAAATAATAGAAAAACCTTAGATATATACAGAATATTTTATTAGTACGGTTTAAAATAATCTTTTGTATGTGATAACGCTTGCATTCACCTTGGAGTTGATTCATACAAATGGTGAAGAGTGTTTTGAGCAGATATTTCTAAACTAGACCCCTTGACATGTTTCGAGATTTGGAGTAGATCACTGCTCAATCAATATTGAATTTTTGCAAATTTAAGAATTTAAATATCTTTTTGACCGCTGGTACTACTACTACATTAAAAGAAATGAATTTCTAACTGTAATAAAGTATAGTGTTTAAAACTGAAAAAGCACATGATAATTAATGAAATTAAAAGCTAATTAAAATACATAATATAGCTTTTACATAAAGTAAACAAACAACAAATAAATGATTTTAATAGGAGGGTTGAATCTAGTGCTACAACAAAAAATTCAACATTTGGTATCAATTTTGTCAGGTTTAACTTTAAATTTCCTATGTTATTAGTGTCCAGTTTGTTTTCTGTTTTTGTTTTAGATATATGTAACCACGCCGAAACTCCTTTTCACTAATAAAAGTAATTAAAAAATTCTTCACGATATCTTATAAGTGGGGAAAATGATAAATTTGTCTTTTTGAAGCCAAGATTGCTAATATCCGTTTCTAAACTTTACATTAGTCAGCGCTTATTCCGATCAGTTCCTATTGTAATGTAACAATTTTTGTTCAATGTGACTTTAGTCATTCCCTGCTGTGGTATTGCGATTATCAAAGCATTCTCAAACCTTGTTTCAAAATCTGAATAAAATGCCTTTAATTGCTGAACGTTGATTAAAAAGTCATTTTCCGGCAGATTGTCTGTAGCAAACTAAGAAACCAGGAAAATTCGCGACGTCTATTATTATATTCCTTTAGCTTAATTTTGGTAAGAAATACTGGTCCTTATTTTAATAAAATGTATGATGTCAACTCGTAACTGCAAATTAAACTCTTAAAATGTAGTAAATAAATCTGTTAAATAAGTAAAAAAATTGTTATCCACTTCATTAAATTTTCTTTTAAATTAAAGTCTTGATCTAGTTTAATAAGGTACAATATCATAGCCATCCACTTACTCCGCATGAACATCCAAATTAGTTTTCCCTGTAGTCGACCCCTTGTAGATCCTCATAGACTCTCCTAGGAGCTGATATAGACCACTTTGGGAATTACTCGTTTAGAGGAATACTGCACCATTTTTCATGGATGTATTGTGAACGTTCTGTGAGGGATGCTGAAAGAAGATCCCGATTTCATTATGAACGCTCTAAAGTAGACCAAAACAGTTCAATTGTATTGAAACCAGGTGACTGTGTGGTCAAGGCAATTGTTTAACTTCAACTAATTATTCATTAACCTATGGTGGTCAAATCCTACTGCATGGATATGCACATTATCATTACTGGCGTAGATGGTTCTGAGAAGAATCTGCATCAAAATTCCTTCGGGGCCTTATTAATAGGAATGTTGTTATAAATGTTGTATCTCCTAGAGCGTGCTGGTTCCGTATCATTAATATGGCTAATAGGGCGTAGGCCATGCCCCTGATTGACACCCTGGAAAATTCTATCGCTTGCAGGAATCAAAGTTTGCATCATAGGATAGACTTGGTAGGCTAAAATTATTTTATATTTTCCTTCAAGGTTACGATTGTTCCAGCAAAACTCAATGGCATCGCTGCCCCTATTATGACAGATCCACTTCAATGCTTCACTGTTGGAAGGAGACAATCACGATCATTCGTTTTTGCAGGTATCCTTCAAACATATATACGCCCTGTTTAAAGGAAAGTGTGAATAACGATTCTAATGACCAAATTTCGTTTTCCACTATCAATACACCATGTTTTTTAAGGGAGACAAGATTGTAGACAATATTTTGCCCTAATATCTGTGACAAGCGACTTGAGATTTGCTGTTCTGCAGGAAAAGTTGTGTTTATGAATATGTCTTCTGACTGTAATCACTGACACTGGAAAGTTGAGACGCTGGTCATATTTCTTGCACTTGTTCGCTTTTAAGATATTATAATCCACTTCAATACTTGTCGATACCTTTCACTGAGTTTTCCTTTCAGTCCCTTGTTTTACTTTGTCGAGCATGTCTTCCCATACTGAGTATGTTGTCAGGACTAGATTCTGTAGTAGAAACGCCTAAAAGTTGGTACGTTTGATCACAATTTCTTCAGCAATATGAGCTTCAACAATTTAGCTTCTTTGAAGTTCTGAGAGGTTGGACATTTTATAATTTTGAAAACAATCCATGAATTAATCACTTTCAACGACACTACCATACACTACCAGAAAGAATACATTTCTAATTATAAATGAAATCATTCGCTATTTTTAGATTTTAATACTTACAAAGCGCATTAAAAACGTCACTTTTATTCACGAGTGGTTCCATTAAGAGGTCACATGGGTGTTAATCTTGGAATTTTTCGAATTTTCGAAAAAAATATATGTTATTTCTCATTTTCTTTTGAACATTTTGATACCAACCACGTGATAGTACTACAAAAACTTCGAAAGTTATTCGAAAAATTCCAATCAGCAATTTAGTAATAACAATGTTTAAATGGCTACATGCCACACCCACTTTTTCTTGATTTCCGCATACGTTTTATTTTTCTGTTTTTAAAAAGCCTCATGAAGTATTTTAAACACTTGCTTAATTGAGAAGGAAGCTTGCAACTCAACACACGCTTTTTTAATGTGTTTTGATTCTGTTTTGGTAATGCTAGCACGTTGTTTGCAATAACTTATCGAAATTCAAAACAGCGTTGTTTAAAACCGTTTATCAAAATTGAAAACAATTGAAAATTCTCGATTGAAATGGGAAATACTCATCGTAGACCTTCAGGTAAACGCCCTAAGAAAAGAAGATTTAGAGGGAATCAATTCATGAAGGTATGTTCTCATACATATGTTGCAGAAAGGAAAGATAAAAGTAAGTGTGCTTCCAGTAATAAAATCTCAGGAATTCAGACTTCATTAAAGTCAAATCTTGTTAAGGTAAGTGAAAACTTCAAAGGATATCGTATTTTTGATTTAATTTCAACTTTTAGCTCTATTTTATCAGTATCATGTTGTTTAAAATGTCATAAACCATTAACAATTAATGAAAAGTCCACTCGTGGTTTATGTTCGAATTTTGAAATACGTTGTAAAAACTGTGGTAGTGTTTGTACTTTTTCAAGCTGTGAAAACACTGGGAATAAAAATAATGCTCCAGAAATTAACAGAAGATCTATTTTAGCAATCAGATGCATAGGCCAAGGTTTAGAGTCATTAAAAACCTTTTGTGCTGTAATGAGTCTTCCTAATCCTGTTGAACAAAAATCATATGATGTTTTTAATAATAAACTTTCACGTGTTAGGAAGGAAGTTGCTGAAGAAAGCATGAAAAGGGCAGCTGTCGAAGAAAATTCTTCGTCACCTGATAACCATTTAACGGTAAGTGGTGATGGTACCTGGAAAACGAGAGGAAATTCTTCGTTGATTGGAGTATGTACTGTAATAGGGGCCGAAACAGGTAAGGTTTTGGATAGGGAAGTGTTGTCCTCATTTTGCAAAGGATGCGACAGTTATAAAGGGGTAAAGTTTGGTATCAAGTACAATAAATGGCAAAGAGCGCATAAGATTTCATGTAGAAAAAAATATTCTTCCTCTGCTGGTAAGATGGAGGCTGACGGGATGTTGAGGATTTTTAATCGATCAGAAAAGCTTCACAACCTGAAATATTCGAACTACATAGGAGATGGCGACACAAAAACATTCAATGCCCTTTCTGAAAACAAGCCACACGGCGATGACCATCTTATTCAGAAAATAGAATGTGTAGGCCATGTGCAAAAGAGAATGGGTACAAGACTTAGGAAGCTTAAATTAGTATATAGTAAAAAGAAATTATCTGATGGTAAAACTATAGGCGGTAAAGGTAGGTTAACTGATAGTTTAATTGATAAACTTGCGCATTACTATGGTAATGCTATTCGATGCAATTCTACTAGTGTAAAGGAAATGCGGAAAGCCATTTAGGCTGTTTGGGGTCATTCTTGCAGCACTGATGATGAACCGATGCACTGGTTTTGTCCTACAAATCCAAATACATGGTGTAAGTATAATGCCGCAATTAATAATAATTTACAAAATTATAAACACAAACCCTCAGTTGCTAAAGCTGTTCGAGAAGTAATTAAGCCTGTATTTGCAGACTTATCTCATCCGGCACTCCTGAAGAAATTTTTAGGAGGTAAGACACAGAATCCTAATGAAAGTTTAAATTCATTAATTTGGAAGTTTTGTCCTAAGACGATTGGTTCTAGTCTTCAGATTGCAGAGATTGCTGCAAATCTAGCCACCAGTGTTTTTAATGATGGAAATCAAATACTAATTACTATTTAGGGAAATTTGGCTTGAAAATTAACAGAAATGTTTGTGTGTCCCTGGCTGAACGTGACAATCGTCGAATCTTTACGTCAAGACAGAGGCGCTTAGAATCATCTTTTGAAGCTCGCAGAGCCAAGAAAATTAAAACGAGTAAAGAAATTGAGCTGTTTCAGGAACAGGAAGGTATATCTTATGATCCTGGAGCATTTTAGCATGTAAGTTTTTAGATTTATTTTCTCAAATTCAATTTTAAAACTTTAAAGCCCTTTTTCTCAGTTTGTGTTTTTTTTCAATTACGCGCATTGCGTTTCAAAAACTATCATACTTTGATGTATAAAACTTTACACAGAATTATAAATTCTATCATAATCTTCAAATCCTATCTATTTATAGTATTATAAATTTTTAATTTTTTGAAATATTTCAACAAAAATTGAATTTTTTAAAAAAAATTTAAAAAAATGATTTTTTTATTTTTAAAAATATTATTTTTTATTTTATTTATATAAGATAGTCTAGCATGTAATAAGGATATATTTGACTTTATAAATCAACTTATTGCTAGTAATTAGAATTATTATTGCAGAAAATATCATGCGCGTCGTAAAACTTACTATTTGTTTCTTACAAAAAATTTTCTTATTTTTATGTGCTTATTATTTTTAAAATTATGATTATATTTTAGATAGTATATACTTTTTTGAAACTTTATTGCTT
Source organism: Trichonephila clavipes (assembly GCA_019973935.1). NCBI lineage: Eukaryota > Metazoa > Arthropoda > Arachnida > Araneae > Nephilidae > Trichonephila > Trichonephila clavipes. Next base: position 697,901 of record BMAU01017720.1, read on the forward strand.
TATAAGAAATGTGTGAAAGAATCAAATTATTTCATTTTAATCTCAAAGAATTATTTCTAGTCGAAAATTGTTTGTATTTTGTGCTCTCGAAACATTTTTAACACCCCTGTATGACCCCTTAACTCCCTTCATATTTATATATATATATATATACTATAGAATTTTCCAAGTTGACGTTGACAATACAGTGTGTAGCTAACGTATTAGCCATATAAGCGATACAGAGCCCCCAAGCTAAACGGGCCCGACATTTGTAGCTAGAGTCATACTAGAAATTATATCATATCTATATATATCTGAAATGACAACAGAAACTGAAAGTGGCAAGAGATTGTCAAAGCAAACTAAACAATAAGAATACAATGCGTGAGTGTAAACCAATGAATAAGTCAACAACAAAAAAAGATTTTTAAATGCTCTGGAAGCAATTCAAATTCTAAATTTTAGAGAAAAATGTTACAGTCTTGTTCCAAATGTAAACAATCCAATAAAACCCTTTCCAAAATCACTTTAAAAGTGTAAATCAAAGCAAACAAAAACATTAATTAAGTTTCAGAAGAGCGGATATTTCTAATTAACAAAGAATTGAAGATGACATAAGTGGATATTTCCTATTCTTAATTAGGCTTAATTCATGTCCAACAGATCTTTCATTCTAACTGTTGTTCGTTATCAGAGATAGACAAATATTCGAATTGTGTAACTTGACGACGGCTTTAGCTGCTTCAAACTGCATGCTCACTCTCAGACCTGATCATTTCTACAAATAATTTTTTTCGCGTGGGAAAGTAAAAAAAATATATATAAATACAAAACATCCATTCAATTACTGTATTTAGCTGTCAGAATAAGTATCACAACTTAAGATTTCCGTGTAATACCAAGAAACTTTAACAATTAGAAGAGATTTTTCCCCACATTTTAATAATGCCCGAATTGCAACCGCTGTTTTAAAATTTGCTTAATTTTCCCTTCGTGTTAATAACAATTTTTTCTTTGTATTCTAATTTTCTTTGTTTCCTTCCTTTTGACAAACAATGGTTTTATCCCATATTGTTCTTTTTCGTTTTTTCTGATGATCTATATCCTCACATTCAGCTTCCATTTTGTCAACCTCGATGGGCATATATATATATATATATATATATATATATATATATATATATATATATATATATATATATATGTATATATATATGTATATATATTATATATATATCTATATATATATATATATATATATATATATATATATATATATATATATATATATATATATATATATATATATATATATATATATATATATATATATATATATATGTATATATATTATATATATATATATATATATATATATCTATATATATATATATATATATATATATATATATATATATATATATATATATATATATATATATATATATATATATATATATATATATATATATATATATATATATATATATATATATACTTAGTGGTTCAAAATTCATATACAAAGGATAGGTAAGGATATTTATAAGGTATATTTAAGAATAGGTAAATGTAAATGGCATTATAACAATCATTTATTGTATAGGGATAAGTGACGTGATGAGTCACAAACACAAAAAATAAGAGACGAAAGTAAAGACAAAGTGTTTATTGCATATCCCGAAACAGGGGGGAGGGGTGTAATATTTACAATAACTGTTCAGTACATTAGCTATGAAGTCCAGCTCAAGCATCCATTGCTTTACCTCTCACTGACAGTTGAAGAGGATATAATGCGGGATTTAAAGCTTGTGTTCGCTGAAAATGAAATAGGTGTAAGCGATTTTCGTTTAAAGCTTTACAAATGGTCTGGTGACTCACGTTTGCTTGATGAAAAACAGCTCTTGTACTTGATTCTGGTCTATCAACTACAACGTTGTAGAAGCTTTATTCTGGGCTTGGACTGCGTACACTTCGTCGACCAGCATCATGTCTGCTTACGTTACGTTATGTGTCACGAAGAGAACGATTTAAAAGCTGAAAGATTTTGTGATCCGGCATTTGTTGATCAGAAAACTGAATGTGATACATTCGTAAAGCAATTATGCCGTTACCTTAGCCATACATGCAATTCATGCCGGCATACTTGAAATATCTCATCATATACTTCAATTCAATTGCTAATGACGCTTTCCTGTTTAGGGATGTTTATTGTTAAACGGAGGTTAGACATTTACTGCTCCCTATTGTTTAACGCAATCAATCAATATTACCATTTATCTTTTCTTTTATTTCCACTGTTTGTGCCTCATGCGTCATTCGTGCCCATACATTCCTCTACAATAATTGATTGTTACCATATGCTGTATCTTCCCACAAAATTTGTACCATGAACTCGGGACTATCCTATTTATTCACAACGTTTCGTCATATATATATATAGTCCGAGATTGCACTTGGATATTTTATAAATTTTTATTTTATTTTATAATTTTGTTTGAAAACGATGGAATATTATCTTTTATATTCGCCATTGATATTCTGAAGTGTTTTGGTATTATAGGATTCATATATTTCAATTTTTCAATTGATAATTGTGATTGTTTTTATATATTTAAATATATATATATATATATATATATATATATCTGTCTGACTGTCTGCGCAGACGGCTGCACAAATGTTCAAGAGAATGGCAAGCGTGATGTTTATAAGATAGAGATCATCGAAGGCATAACTATTTTTTTCATGACATTTGAACATCTAGAAATAGATTATTGAGAAAATAAATGTTTGATTTTATCAAAAATTGTTTTCCAATCTGCTCCTATTTAAAAATTAGAAAAGTAAATGATCATAATACTTACCTCATCACTAAAATTAACTTAAAATATTTATCACTTAAAAGTAACATACATAATACTTATTTTGATAATTTTTACGGTTTATAACTACGGTCGTATTGTAGCTTTAAGATCAAATTGCATTAATACTGCATTCAATATATTGTTATTGCATGAGAGCTACGATGGAAATTATGATTGAAAAGAGAGTCGCTTCTCTATTGAAAGTTTGAGAAGCACTAACTTAAATGGTTTTAGTTCTAGAAGTATCCTGTTTTTTCGAAAATAACTGACTTCAAAGAATAAAAGTCATCAAAATGTAAGAGTATCTGTACTGATAATTTTTTTTGGAAAAAAGGGAATATGTTATTTGACGAATATACATCCCCCCCAAAAACAGCTTAAAATTACAGGGGAACGTTTACGGTATATATACACTACTGGCCACCGTAAATGCAACGCCAAGAAAGGCAAGATATACCACAACAAAATTTATTTTGTAGATAACATGTTGACCAAGTATAACATGATTAAATTTATAGATTTCTGTGATGTGGGGGTTCCTGTCATAATCAGTAGCCACAGTAGACGCAATCGTTGGAGATCAACGCTTCCACACGACTGGGCATTGATTCAAAGAGACTTTGGATGTGTTCTTGGGGTACAGAAGACCACGCAGCTTCCACACATTGCCAAAGTTGATCTGGTGTGGCGACTGGGATTGTAATCGGGATGAGTCGTTGAAAAACAATGGACCTCGTGTTTTCTATCGGAAAAATATCCGGAAAGTGAGACGGCAAGGGAAGCAGTTCAATCTGGTGATTGACGAAGAACATTTGGACAATGCGTGCCACGTGTGGTCACGCATTATTATGTTGAAATATGGCTGTGGATATAACCTGAAGGTAAGGAAGGACAACTAGCTTCAACACTTTGGAGATATAGCGCTGACTGTTTAAAGTAACGGCAGTGCGTAATAGAGGAGTGCGAAAATGATATCCAATACCACCCCATACCAGATTACCCTCTGCAGGATCAGTTTGGTGGTACATAACTCAGAAGTTCAACATCCTTTCTCCACGGTGTCTCCAGACTTGAATCGTGGTGTTGCAGACAGATGCGTGACTCTTAAGTAAAGACAACTTCATTCCATTCTGCCGCCTACATCCTTCTTTCATCGCACCATTGGCAGCGTAGACGTCTGTGGTTCTGCGTCAAGGGTAGACCAAGCAATAGATGTCTTGCGGATAGACCACTCTGCTGTAAACAGGTTCGAATGGTACGCGCAGACAATAAATGATGCGATACAGACTCAATATGATGTGCGATGGTTCGTGATGTGACTGAGAGATACGTCACTGTCATGAGCACAATTTGCCTGTCCTCACGTGAAATGGCGAAATGAGGTGGATGCTATCAACCCACGTCGATCCATTGTATTCTCCTGCACCCTACGGTCACATATCCGTATTACCGTCGTTTGGTTTCGTCCAACACGACTACCGATTTTCCCGAAAGATAATCCACAATATCTCGGTAGGTCACTGTCCTTTCGGTGTCGAACTTGAATACTTGATCAAAAGCTGATCGCTGTTTTCTATGAGACATAACTGATAGTTTTTTGAAAAAAAAACATAATTACCGAACTTGAAATCGTCGGAATTTCCAAGCCTTAAATAGCGCGTTGAGGTGGTGCCACAGGCGCCGGTGATGTGTGTCTTCGCTGAAATTCTTATCATTTGCATATCTCACCTCCACTAATGCATGTTGTAAATGCCATGTTATTTGTATGCTTCCTTCAGGGTCTTGCATTTATGATGGCCAGCAGTGTATATCAAATAGGAAATTTATAATTCCCCCATTTATTAAGATGAGTTATCCAGTACTTAACAAGTACTTTAGTCTTCTATATGGAAAGGTATGTTAAAAGAAAAGGATTATGTTAATAAAGAGTTAACTGCTGGGGTAAACTACGTTTTAATACACGTTTTGAGAAATATAAATTAAACGTAATTTAAATTCCTTTATTGAATATTTTAATCACAAAATCAATGTATCTTGTTTTTAATTATGTATCACGACAGTTTAATTTGGTTTTCTTCTCCTCTTTATGTATACAAATTTGTATATCTCAATTAGTTTACTGTGATTCTTATAACAAAAATAGAAATCGCGCCCTTCCCCAACACACACAAAACATGAATAAATTGTAGTGTTTACAAAGAAAAATGAGAGAATAAATAAAGTTTCAGTACTGAAAAATTTAATTCAGAGACTTTACAGGAAATGAGAAACAAATATAATAAATTCAATTTACACAGAAAAAAAACTTAATTTTTTTTCTAGGGCTCAAAATTGTCTTGACATACAGATTAAATTATTTATTCATTGTCTCTCCTCCTTTTCCATTTTTGTTTTGCTTTTTTTTCCATACTATTTGCAGAACGTATTTTTTTGTGTTTGCCTGTACCTTATTTCAGCTTACCTTTGTAAAATTGAATTTACGATGCCCAAATTCAAAATAAATTAAATACGAACATCATCTTAGAGTTAAGAATAAATCGATTAGATGCACTAATAAAGTTGGAAGAAAAATATACCGTTGTAATGAAACAGTTTATTTTAATTATTTCTTCGAAAATATATTAACGCGTTTCAAACGGAAAAATTTAAACCATTGTAAAATTCAGGAAGAATATTTCATCTGTAATAGATAACGTACTTTAAATTCCCTGATTGTAGCATTTTAAGTGAATTCATGCTTGAAGAAAATGCATTGCATCGCATATAAGTGTGAATTAAATTTAATTTAGTTCCAAAATGTTATTTAACAGCAAAAAAAAAAATCAATTTCGAAATAAATCGTACAATATAATTAAATTAACTTTATTTAAGCTGAAATAAAATTTATCTTTCTTTTCAACTTTTTCTTTTTCCACATAACTTATAACGCTACTTGTAATTTAAAATTCAGATCTCTACTTGCTATTCTTCTTCATTACCATTATCCTTCTGTGTTCCCAATCCAAGTTTATGTCCTTTGCCATAGCGCAGTTAAAAAAAAATAATATGTCCTTCATACATTCAACATTCGGATTAATCAGATGAGATAAAACACAAAGAAATTAGAATTCAAGAGTCAAAGAAATCTAATTTAGCAGATTCTTCCACTACAGCCACCGGCAAACCATATTTACTTAGAACATCTCCAATTATAAACTAACCCAAGTTCCCCAAGCTTTACTATGGAACTAATAAGGTCCCCCAACCGAAAGAAGAAAGTAATATCTCCACCAAGAATATCATTCTTTTTTTCGTTATTATTTTTGTGTATTTCCAGAAAAAAAGATCATTTCTCTTAGAACGAAACAAGGTGCGATGACGCTAACTATGAATTATTCAGACGCTGTGAACACGTGGTCCTGAAAGAGGGTTTCTTTCGTCACGTTTTATGACAGGGAGTTACTTCTGGGATGGGTTTTTTTACACAGTGAACTAAAGGTTGAAAGGGTTTGTTGTTGCTTCTTTACAGTCTTAGGCACGCTTGGAGAAATATTAAGTAAAGTTTGAAATGTGTGTCATGGAAATTTCATTGTTGAAGTAAAAATAGGGTATCATAGCGAACATGTAATTTTAGCATTTTTATTGTTTTGGGGTAGGAATGACTATGCCCTTAGGTCTAAAAAGGGAATTTTCTTGGAAGGATGTGTAAAACAGAACACATGCAAAAGAATCTTATATATAATATCAAAATAACTTGAAGCCTTAAAATTTCCTCGAGTAGCATTGAATTAAATTCCAAACTCCGTACCTTTCTTTAAAAGAAAAACATTTTTTGAGCATTAATATCAAATTCTTACTTTTCTGTCATATACAAAAGATCGTTCTTTTTTTTTACATAATAAAAATGTCTGCTCGAATGAATCAACTTTTTTTCGGTACAAAGAAAGTTTACTTTTTCTTGTAATAAGTTGTAAGCGCATATAATTATTGATTTGATTTGATTATTGAAATTCTTGCCGTCATAAAAATTTTGATCGAAAATAAATAAATAATTTAAAAGTTTTATAACTTTATTTTCTTATTTAACATAGAAGGTTAGAAGACTGTAAATGGATTCGTTTCTCATATTTGTGTACAAAAACAATTTTAAATAATAAAGCAATTTTGATAAGATACAGAATAATGCAGTAGCATAATTTTGATATAGATGTATTTTAATTATGTTTGAAAATTTTTTTATAATCAATTTGATACACGTAAATAATTAAACTTATTTAAAATCCTCCTTATTTAATTTTTGCCCTTTTTTGCAAGATAAGAACTACTTAAATCAAAATCAAAATAATTCGTATACTTTTTAACTGAGTTCCTAGTAACATAATTGAATCTTATTAACATGAAAGGTATTTAAGGAAGCTTAATTAATCAAAATAATTATGGAGATACAATTCATAGTTCGGTAAATACAAACAAGGAACATTGATTAATTGATATTATGACGTTAAAGAAAAGAATTTAATGGAGAATTGAAGAAATAATTTTATAATATTTGGAAGAACTTTCAAGTTAATTTGTTTCTCTATAAATGCTCTAATTTATTAATTATCCTGTTTATTTTTTATTAATCCAGAATAAAATATAAACAATAAATGTTTTCTTTGAAATATAGTTCAAACTTAATATTAACACACTTTTTTAAATACTTACAATTATATCAATTAAGGGAACCAGGACATGCTCGAAAGAGTAAAATGCCAAAATTAAGACCCTTTGTGTATGAGACATATATCATTTAAAATTTCCAATAGAGCTTAGATTTTTTATGTCTATAATAAGGATAATTTAATTATTCTGTAGAACTACAAAAATAACTTTTACTCCAAAAGTTTTTTTTTACTACTTAATTAAAGTAATACATAATTTTTGAGAACTCGTAATATATACTTATGTTTAGGTACCATTTTTTAAAAAGTATCCTTTTTTTATGCAAAATATTTTTTACACATATATAAAACAATACATAAAATACAGTGAAACCCTTTTTTTAGTAAAATTTTAGTATAGTTTCTTTAAAAAAAATTATAAAACTTTGAAACTTGAAATTTTTTTTATTTTTCTGCTTTTTTTATGCATAAAACAATTTTTAAAAAAATTAGGCACTATTTTAATAGGAAATAAATTAGGTTCACTATATGCATAGGCATCTTGTATAGAAGTATAAAAAATCAGGAATCATACAGTGCAATAGTTTTTTTAAAAAATGTACCTAAATGCAAAAAAAAATATGCTTTTGAGAAAAAGTGAAAAAACTGAAAAAACAATATTATCACATATTATACACTTAATTAGTATTTCCTTGCCTATTTTTATATGACTAATAATAATCCTTAACCATTTTCTACAGTTACAAAAGTAATTTTAAATTCATATGTTTTTTTTTCCCTTTGTTTTAGTTAACATGAACATAATTTTCGAGATCTTGTAATACATATTTTCATGTATAGGTACCATTTCTTACAAAAATATTCTTTGAATATACAAAAAAAAATTTACAAATATATATAAAGTAACATATTAAACATAATGAATCTGTTTTTAATTAATTATATTTATATAATTGCATAATTTCTTAAAAATAATCATAAAACCTTAAAATTATGAAAATCTTAATTTTGTTTTTTTACATATAAAATCTAATTTTCAAAAAATTAGACACATACTGAAAGATATTTTGTTCACTGTATGCACATGTATCCTGTTTAGATATATAAAAGGTTTCAAACAATATGCTACAATAGTTTTTTAAAGTGTACCTAAATTTAAAAATATTAAACATTCGAGAAAAAATATAATAAAACTTAACAAAAAAAATTTCTCCTTACATTATAGATTTGATTAATATTTCCCTGATTGGTATTCATTTTCTTCATCTAAATTCTGTTTATCCATTTTCCTTTTTAAAGACCTTCTTTTATTTCTGGCTTCCAATGACACTTTATTTACTATACGTTCAGCCTCAAAAATTCGTTTGTTATCAATTATAAGTAAGGCACGTTCCGTGTTGTATCCTGATTTAATGCCCAGAGCTTCAAAGACTTTTATCCTACTTACATATCCATCATTAAAACAAATTACAGCATCCATAACTCCAAATTTCAAAGTTTCAATGCCAACAAAAACTGTTTTAGGAATTCGCTCCCAAATACATTTGTTAAAACTTTCATTGGGATTTTTGTGTTCTTCCATGAAGGCACTTTTTCAATAAGTCCTTCTCTGTGAGATCCCGAAACACTTTTTTTCACTTTCAATAAAATTGACTCGGGTAAAGAATGCTTGTGAATATAAAATTCCCCGTAACAATGCTACGGTTATAACCGCACCAGCTATCCTCACCAAGAGGACACAAAGCGTGTTGAGGATTATCCTCAGTACTTAGTTTATGAAAAATAAATAGCCCATATGGCTCTTTTTCACGTCCTCCACAGATGACAAATTTTTACGGATTGCTAGCCCATAATAATGTTGGATTGAGTCCACTTCTTTAAGCGTTAGCCGTCCACGTCCCGAAATATTTTCCCCATCTGATAGCTTAATGCCTTTGCTCATTTTTAGAATGTTTCTCAGCCTTGTGCCCATACGCTTTTGCACATGGCCAACACATTCTAATTTTTCAACTTCTGTGTCGCCATATACTTTTGCTTCTTTTATAGTAAGAAATTCTTTTGAGTCCCCATCACCAAGATACTGCGTATAACATGCTTTTCGTGATGTTTCAGATCGCTGAAATATACTTAATACCCCCGACATTCCATTCCCCCACTGAATCCTTCGTAATTTTTAGCACAATTTTCACATGGTTTTTTTTACCCTTACATGAAGAACAATATTTTGTGAGAGCTTCAAAGTCGATAACCTTTCCGTTCTCAACAGACGTAGCACATACAACTCCGTTCAATGAAGAATAGCCTCTTTTATGCCATGTGCCATCCACAGCCACAGCTATATTTGAATTATTATCATTCGCTATGACTGCTTCGTGAACAGCTGCATTCATCGAGTCTTCACTAATTGTTTTTAAAACATTTAAAAACAAAGAATTATGGCGTTCAAACTTTGCAGGTGGTGGAGGCAAATTCATGAGCCCACAGAATATTCGAGCAGCAGCTCCACCTTTTCCAATAGCTCTCATTCCATATGTCAATCTTAGGTTAACATCATAACATTTATTTGATATTTTTGATGACATTGTACTCGTCGATTCTTCACAGTTGTGACAAATTATTTCAAACTTACAGCTAAACCTCTACGACTTTTTTAAATCTTCTCTCAGCTCAATTTTCTCTGAAGAACAGCAATATTTACAACATAAGAGATTTTTCATAAGAGAAGATAATAAATCCAGTTCAACGATTATGTTTACATTTTGAGAATCTTGTTCTTTTAGTAAATCCGGTATTTTTAATTTTTCTCCTAGAAGCACTTTCCACGAAATTCAAAAGCAATTCTTCAGTCGATTTAGACATTTTATGTTGATTGCTACTATACTTCCTTCTGCCAAATTTTTTTATTCTTGGCATAATTACTCGTTTAAAAAGTTAAGATACTTTTAAAATCTTATGAATATTAATAATTATAAGTAAAAAATAAATATTTCTTACGAAAATTAATGTAAAATTAAGTAGTTGTATGCCACAAGAAACTTCGGAATAGACGAACTCGGTTCAAAACATTGCCATAAACCGAAATTTAAAGTAAGAAATTTTGTCACACAGCTTGGAACAATAGCTCACGCACAAGCGTGGCTAAAAAGTAGCGGGGTTAACATTCAAACGAAAAAACAATCAAAAGTTAATATAGATAAAACACAGGGGAAACTACATATTTAAAGTTCAAAGGGGCGTGTCAAAAGGGGCGTGGTCATTTATTTACATTTTTATTTTTCATATTTTAGGGCTATTTTATTAACAAACATATAAGTATTATACATTTTTAGATTCAGAAAAATAAGCACTATTTTTTAGAAATAAAATTGAAAAATCGATTATTTGAAAGTATATGATGTCCCTGTTCTCTTAAACAAACTCAGTAGACGGAACATTTGCAAGATTTTAATTTATTTGAAATATTTTTACCAGGTAAGAACTAAACTATTTAAAATTTTTAAAAAATATAGCTATTATAAAATTCTGAAGTAAACAACGTAAAAGTTTCCCATTAGAACAATAATTTAAAGGAATACTGATATTGGTTTACAATAGAAATCACAAATAATACAAGGAATAATAAAAAGCTGTTACTAATTATGTAATGAAATAAAAAAATACGCCAATTTTTTTTTTTTAAAAATAGATTATGTATGAGGGGAATAATATATATATATATTTAGATGTGTGTGTTTGAAGTGATTTCACGGGAGTTAGGGTATTACTGGTTTAATTTTATCTTGCTGCAGCCATTTGAATGTTTAATGAGGAGGAAGCTTGTGTTGTGCCTTTTTAAAAGTGTATTTAATTTTACACATACATGGCATGACGACACGAAACACATAATAAGCGTACATAAACAATACAAGGCACAAAAGTATTCACCTTTCAGTCCGAAGATCTTCGCTTGTATTACTTTTTATAACCAGACGCTTTCAGAATCATATGGTGACCGCGGTAGCTGAGTAGTATAGGTATCGGATCGCGGCTTGCTTTGTCACGAGTTAAAGCCCAGTACCACTAAAGAACCGCCGTGTAGGGCAGCGATGCACGTTAAATCTGTCGAGAGCTGAATCGTCTTCCTGTAGGTGTGGTAGTTAAGAGAGGGGGATGCCAGCTCAGGTATCATCAACTTATTTGACCATGGTTTAAAATTATCTGGTCCGTCACCAAAAGCCCTCATATAGATGAACAGTGCGATGTTAATATTCAATCAAGCAATGATAATCATATGATTTCTTTCAATGAGTGCTTCATTGGTCAGAATATTTTGATGATATAAAACTGCATCATTTTATTTCTAAAAGGGTGAACGTTTCAATATTTTACGAAATAAATTTGTGGTTAACAGGATATTTCGTATTAGGCGGGTAAACCAAAAAAGTTATTTTACGTGAAATTTTGGAGGTCTCAAGACCATTATTAATTAAATAAATATCTGGATACAAATTTAAAATCATGAGTTATTACGCCCACACATACACACAGCACACGCATGCACACACTGTATTTCCGTATGTTGGCTTTTAACAATAAACAATTTCATTTTAAAACTGATCGTGATTAATTATTCTTTTGAATGCTTATTTATCTGAATACAGCACATTATTGAAATCTATTAAAAACTACCTCAGAAGCTATTTAATACAACACTTTTCGGGAATATTAAACATTATTTAAGCACTAGATTATCCAATCTATTTACCATTCATGAACTAATAATTAAATTCAGACATTACTTTCCATGTAATAATGCATTTTCTCTTATATTACCACATAATAATAATTAATATATTAAATAATCATAGAACTTTTAAACAAGATGCATAAATTTCAGCCGAAGCATAATAAACGGTGATAAATGACGTTTACTACAAAAACCTCCCTTGGCGCTAGCAAAATCCTCGGTACTCAACATGCATATAAAGATTCAAAAGGATATTTAGCGTAGCGTGGAGAGTAGGGTGTGTATTCGCACGCAATTAAAACTGAGAAAATCTGTTGCTGGACAATAATTCTTAAGCTTAATTATCATCTTCTGAGGATTAATTAACTGAAAAGTCTCAGCTTTTGTCGTAATATGCAATTGGAGTTTTTCAGACTTTACAAAAGCATTTGCATATGGGGCCTTTGTTAACCAAGAAAGGCATTTGAATCTCGTGACAACATGGAGGAACAATGAAACTTTTTGCACCTATGAACATTCGTGAATTATTCATGAGTTTTCTATTTAAAATATGCACTGTTCATGCATTGAAAAAGCAGTTTGATGTGTTCTGGTTAGAGTTAGAAGATAAACGATTATTGTGTTTTTCTTTGTGTTTTTACAGAAAAATCAGTGTTTAAAATGGGTAAAGGTGTACAAATTCCAAACAAAATTAATCTCAATTCTGATTGCGTGTTCGCTTAACTAATTCATTATTCATGGCACTCAGTAAATATACGTGTTTAATGTGAGCCGCATAAATTTTTCATCTGTATCGAAATTTTTCAGTGCACGTTTTTTTTTCCTTCTTCTTTTTCCAGCTTCTTTCAAATGTAATATTTCCTGTTTCAAAAAATTTTTAGGATTTTAAATTAAAAATTATTAAGTCTATTGAATTAATTTTTTTTCCGTCAGAATCATTTGAAAGTTTTGGAATTTCCTTATTTGAAGAGATTTGCTGACTTGTCTTTCTTTAAGCAATAAAATAATAAAAAAGGAGTTTAGCTCTCCCGTATATAACTATGCACTAAAAGTGCGTGATACCAATAAAATTTTTCTAATTTTAAGTTTATTGGATCTAACCAGGATATATATTTTCGCGCACGCTTTAACTTTTGAAAATTAAAATTATTCACGACATTATTAGTATATATTAAACATGTAATTACTTCCATTCATTCATATTTCTTTCGTTTTTTTCAAATTTATTTTTCTTTCTAGATTTAACTTTAATAATACGAACGAATATTAAGTGATATAAAATAATTTTATAAAAAAAAGTTATCGGGAATATAGAAAATATATAATATTTTGAGTAGGAATGTTATAATTTGAAAATTTTTGTAGCCCTTTAAAGGACCACGGGTTCCACTAAATTCATGTATTTTAGAATATTTACACACACACACACACACACACACACACACACACACACACAACACACACAAACACACACACACACACACACACACACACACACACACACACACACACACACACACACACACACACACACACACACACACACGCACGCACGCACGCACGCACGCACGCACACACACACACACACACACACACACACACACACATATATATATATATATATATATAGTCAAATTCTCTACAAACAAGATATAAACATTCACATCAATCACATTCGAAAAAAACAGAGACAGTAAAGAGTACATACAATGAAGGCCAATAGATTAAAAATTATAAAATGGATGCTGCAATATTATAAACATTGCTGAATTAGGACCACTAATATATAAAATATTTTATATAAAAGTTGAATTGAACATGTTTTTTTGGCCAGCCAACCTTCCCCCTTTAAGTAAATAATACTGAGCAAAACCCCTATTGAAAGTAATGGATAGGAATATCTAAATCCATTACAAAATAGAGGTAACAGTTACCTAGAAATTGCACTTGAAAATGCAGAGCCCATGCTAAATCTGAGTGCAATAAATAAGTTATTGCCAGATTCTGGACAGTAATGTAGATTCAAAGTATGTGAATGGCTGAAATGTAGCATTTAACAAAAGTATAAAAAAGAATAGAAACAAACATTAATAAAGAGTTACAAAAACCTTAACATTAGTGACACTAGAGTATATATGAATATACTCTAGTAAATATATATATATATATATATATATATATATATATATATATATATATATATATATAAAGCAAGTTATTGCCGGATTCTGGACACTAATGCAGAATCAAAGCATGTGAATGGCTGAAATGTAGCACTTCACAAATGTATAAAAATAATAGAAACAAAAATTAATAAAAGAGTTACAAAAAACCATAACATTAGTGACACTAGAGTATATATGTATATACTCTAGAATATATATATATATATATATAGTGTGTGTGTGCAATATTAAAACTGTATTTTTATAATTAGCTGCCTCATTCAAAAAATGATCTGATAAACTATGAAGTCAAATTGTGTATCATAGATACTGGGAATAAGCCTTTCCTTCTGTTACATTCAGATTAGAAACCTGAAAGTACATACGTTATGAGTTTTTTTTGGGGTGAAAATAAATGATTATTAGAATCACCAGGAAATATGTTAGAAGAGTTTAGGAGCAATCGATCATGTTTTTTATTGCTGTCAGTTCAGTGATTCGTGTTTTTCTTTTTATCAGTCTAACAGCAATAATTTATTACAGAATAATACATCTAAGTTATCCTCACATTTGCACTATGAATATGTTGATAAGACTTTGATAAATTGTAGCATTATTCCAATCGTTCAGTATAAATGAAAGCAAAAGCAGAAGGTGTCAGAAATGAAAGTGATTATGTTCACGGAATTGCATTTGTAATCCATTAAAATGTACAGCAGGTGGTGCTTAGTTTTCATGTGTTTTCATTTTTTTTATTTTTATTTATTTCTTTTTACTTCATAGGTAGTCAAATTTCAAATGTTTTTTAGCATTGAGTAAGTTATAAGAGCGCAATCTAAATATTTGTGAAAAAAATTACAGTGATATTCTTGATAATTTTGTATTTGTAATACCAAATATATAGTCTGAGGAAACGTAATTTGGCCAATATAAATTTTCATATCAATAAAATAAGTATGCAGCATGCGTTTCATTATCAATAAATTAATTCTAAATTTCATATATCGATAGTCAATTTAATTATACAATAAATTAATACCATCGGTAGCCGACTTAACAAATTCATCATTTAATCGGGTTTATTCAATATATTGGAGTTCACACAAAATACGAATGCTTCTGCATTTACCTTTTGCTAATTCTACGATAAGCAACTACAGAAAAAATATCTATATAGTAAGAATTTTAAGTTATTTTATTCAACAGTTTAAAAAGTACTATTAGTGAATTGTTATGTACCAGCTAATCAGAAATTTTAAAATACTTCTTTGAAAATCTATTTTATTCCTGGCTCGATAGAGTTCCTTTTTCGCCTTTATGCAATGTTAGAAAACGCTGCGTCATTTACACCTTGCTGCATGAGGTATGTTTTTACAGTTTCCAAACAAAGTAAAGCATTACAACACGTAACAGTTTTGATAAGAGTTTCATTATCAATGTTTGCATCAGAATTGCAAGTCATTGATTGCAACAAATCAACAGTTTCCTGAACTTTATGTTGCACACATAGGCAGTTCGTAATCGAGTAAAACATAATCGTTAAAAATATTTAAATATACCCTGCGTTGTGGAGTGGAATGAGATAAGAAAGGAGTGTCCTGTCCTACTCACGAGTCATACGATGTGTTACACTCATGGGTCTCATCTACACCTTTTATGTCTAATAACGCTCTACTCTCTTGATCCGTTGAAAGTTTTTCTGTTCTGAACAAAAAGGATGTTATTTTAAAAAAAATAAGTCTAATACAAACAGATAAACAATAATTCGTTAATTTGGGGTTTATTATTCATTAGGTAGGGGTTTCTGTATTCATTTTAATAAGGAAAAGAGAAAAATTCTTTAAATCACAAAATTCGTTATTCGGGGTCCGACTGCATCATTAAATTAACCCCGTAAATAGTGGTATTTGTTTATGTCAGAAAGTCGAGATATTTAATTTGAAATGTATACCGATATTGCAACTTTAAAAATACTCTCTGAAATATAAACGTGTTTATTATGTTTTCTAAATTAATAAGAAGTACTGAATTTGCTGTAATTTTCTTTTCTAATGTACAAATAACGCATCTAATAATATTTCACAACTTGTCATTATACAATAAATGGACTCTACATATATGATAAGCTAATTTTATCACATAATTTATATATTCAGCAAGATTTTTTTAAAAACGTACTAAATGAAGTAGGTAGAAAAACATGAAATATCTGTACTAAGTGTTTCCATCTAGTTATGTGTAGTTTAATATTGCACTTACAAATAAGTCAAGAAATTTAGGATTCAAAGTACTCAAAAAGCAGATTTATGATATCTATTTGTTTTAAAGGCTAAATTTTTCGAAACGAATATTATTAAGAGTTTTTTTTTTTATAAAAATTGTTTATAATGAACGTTTTATTCACCGAAAAGTATTAAGCATTTAGGATTTTTATTAATTTCGCACATTGAAGCTGCACGAGAGATATTGGCAATTGACTAAATAACTTTGAATATCAGTCAAGCAAAGAGGATGACCCCTCAGTTGGCACCCCGCTTCAGCTTTGAGCCCCAACTGATTTATCTTGCATCAGAATCTTTACAAGGTGGGTTTTCTGCGGGTAAACCTACTTTGCTGTTGTTTTTAATGGCACTTGTCTTTCGGTGTCAAATCGAGACCCATCAAATTCATCGCAGCAAATTGCTAGACGTACGCTTGTCCTTAGTCATAGCTTTGTGCCCCACATAGATCAAAGTATGACATGGTAGGTTTTCACTCCAATTTTGAGGGAAAACGCCATTTAGAGGTTAGGGATCTCCCACTTCCCTTTCGCTTCTAACCTCACAAGAGTCCCTAAGGAACAGCAGTCATTGTCACTAACCACTATACAGGATGGGAGGCTGTGTTATGACTTAAGAGCATGAATTGACATTTTTATTCAAAGGTTTGCGAATATTGCAATTCGACTATGTCAATTATGAAAAATATGAAGGAAACCTAATATTTAATTTATTAAATGTCTTGCTCATATTGTTGTAAGAATTGGTCCTGTGTGGCAGGTAGCACTCATCACGTTGAAAAAATCTGGAATATATTTTTGCAATGATTATCTTTAATTTTTCAAAGGGACCATGATAAACAAATGGAAAAAGTATTTTTTTCTCCCTAAGCAATTCCATGTGAATCACATCACAAATATTCTATCTAATACGTTATAAGGCTTACCATTGATATATATTTGTCTTTTTAAATATAGTTTCTCGGAGCACAGTATTGTACAATAATATTACTTATTATTACATGGTTATCATAGAGACTATTTTTCGTTTATTGTTCACCTATATACCCAAAGAATAATTCTTTTTCAGGTATTTCGAAAAAAACGGCTCGTAGAACTGTCACAGTTTTTTACTCTTATACTGAAAGCTCCCAAACGGTTTCAAATAGAGTTAAAGTAGCGCCAACAAACCTTTCATTTCTACTGAATAATTTTTTCACTTATTCGTGTGAACATTCTTTCATTGTAATTAATTCCCTTAAAGTTTTCATCAAATTGAGATAGAACTAAATGACAATTTATTTAGGCATCTACAGGGTAAGTGTCCGTTTTAAAATCTAGGGAATAATTTTTAAACTTACAAGCTCTAGGTACGGACGAAAATCATAGAAATTACATTGATAAAATAAGTAATTCTAATTTGCACTAGCTTTTTTATGAATACAAAACTATATACTGTAGTATTTATTACGTACTTTTTCCATTTTACCGATATTCGTAAGAGATATTTCCCAATTCAGAAAAAAATTCTGAATCAATATAAACGTGAATAAATTATAGCAATTAAAATATAATAAATCAATACTGACGTTATAATGCTTATGAAATACATCAAGGAGCTTATCTTAAAAAAGAGTCAGTTTCCCTCCCTGTTACTCAAAACAACGAAAGAAAACATTAATTCAGCAACATTCAAAAATTCCTAAGATATGTCTATAGACAATATTATGTACTTTATATCCAAGGTGATAATAGGTACAATACAAATGGCATATATCATTAGTTAATTTTTAATTACTCTTTTAGAAATTATTATGTTATGCATTATTTTAAAAGTAATTTTCTAAAAAATGAGAAATGCATATGGTGTTACATTTTCAATTATGATAAAAGCCTTTACCTAAATTATATATATGTATATATATATATATATATATATATATATATATATATATATATATATATATATATATAGTATATATTACGAGGGTTGGGGCAAAAGTCATTGCAAATATTTTTTTTTGAAGATACCAGTTCAGTTGGAAAATGTGACTTAAAAAGATGAAATTACAAGGTGTTAACTACATGTGTGGACAATGAATAGCACTGAAATATTGTTACACGCTAATTTATTACGGTAGTGTAACGGGCATTATGTCTTTCACGGTGCAAAAGTGTGACAGCACAATACACATAAAGTTGACATGACAAACCTTGGCCTAAAGACCCTCAAAGTAGTCCCCTACTACTGTCAACACATGATGTCAATGATTTGGGAGGTGCTGAATACCACCAGCCTCAGCATTTGCCTCATCATGTGTGAATCGGGTCACCTGTTGGCGCACAACATTAGCAATGTCCTCTCGTTTTGCAAACAGCCAACCACTTATTGGTTCCTTAATCTTGAGAATAAGATCAAAGTCACAGGGTGAAATGTCTGGTGAGTATGCTGGGTGCTCCAATTCTTCCTATTCCCAACGTCAGATTATGTGTCATATACACTCAACTTTATGTGTTATTACATTGTAGTGTAGGGTTATTGTACTGTCCACAAAATCCGGACGTTTATCACAAACGTTAAGAAGTATCTGCCGTACCAGGAAGTTCCTGTAGTACTGTGCAATCACTGTTCCACCATGAGGAACCAAGTGGCAAACAATGACATCCCTGTCGTCCTACGCGACAATGACCATCAATTTGGCTCCGTAAGGATTCTGACCAACCTTCTGCCTCCTTGGTGATCCAGTATGTCGCCATTTCGCGGAATGACGTTTCAGTTCTGGTTCGCATGAAGTGACCCAAATTCATCGATGGCCATTATTCGTGACAAGAATTGATCTCTCTCCTGTTGCCAGCGTGCAAAGTGGTCGGAGCATATTGCATATTGCAATCACCTTTGAACTTCCGTCAGTGCATGCGATATCTATCACGCTGCGGTTTTGTGTAAGTGTAGCTCATTAAGCAAAATCCTGTGGACGGTGCATTTGTCGATGCCACCTACCCTCTCTAACTCCAGTAGCACCCATCGTATATCTTCATCCATTAGCTGCACGTTGACGGCTCGTGCTAAGTCGCCCCGTACACTGACCGGTCGTCCCGAACTTTGCTTATCACTGGTTGACACACGTCTTGCTGAAAATTTTCTACTCACCGTGCTACTGTACGGTATGGTAGGACATTATACTCTCAAGAGCTTCCACTAATTCACTGTGGCATTCCATAGCATTCCTCTTGTGACGAATCTTTACGGCACCTTTCCACTAATACTCTTAGGCATCTATGGGGATTGTAAATTCGCTTATATTTCCAATCAGCTCTAAAAGAAGAAAATGGGATATGTAAAGTAGATAAAGTATTTAAGGAGAGTGTTGTAAGTTAGCGGAGAAGAAGGCCATTGAGCCAGCAGCCGTAGTGACGAGATTAAGAGGATTCAATTGGATTAAGATATTGGCGTATTGTTGTTATTATTCAGTGAATGAGCCTTAGGAGGAATAATCTACCTGGAGAGATCATAAATACAACCAGGTGAAATGTTCTAGCTTAGTAACGCTTACCATAAGCATTAGTATAATAAAATTATTATAATTTTTAATGAAAGCTAACAATTCAAGTTGTGTATATTTCTCAGACCACCTATTCCGGTAAACAGTTTCGATAGTGAGCTTAGTAATTGATTAATTTCATGTTTCGTAATTTAATTCAATAGTAAAGGTCCCTTTTTGACGTAGACATCTAGTTAAGTATTTGTCATTAGAAGTTTGATATTTGAAATAAGAGAATAAATGTAATTTATTATTATACAAATGGTGTCTGGTGATTCTTTGCTTCAAATTAATCTTAGTGTCCAGGGTGGAACCCAGGGGGTTTCTCACACTCTTTCGGAAAACGGCTATTTTGATGTAAGCGCGCTGCTCAACACGGCTTTTTTCCATCTCGCACGACACTCACCAACTGACTGATTTCACAACCATCGTAACGTAGCCCTACTACCACCTATCACAGAGCCATCTGTTATTCTGTATACACACTATGTCTGCAAAACTTCCACACGACATTTATACATCCGTTCACATATCTACAAGGGAAAAAAAAGTTGTCATGTATTATGCCCCAACCCTCGTATATATACATACATATTTATTCTGCATATCTTTTAAAATTAAAATTTATATTTAAATGGATAAATTCGGTAGGAAAATTTTACTATCTTTCAAAAATGGCAATTGCTTGCTTTGTACCTTTTAAAAATGTAGCACAGTTCACGGATTAAAGCTGAATAAAATTGTGTTTGCTATCCACACGAGAAAGCGAATTGATTCTAAGATTACTCTTTTAAATTCTTAATTCGACATGAGTACGTTTTCAACGAATGAAAGAATATAAATGTACTCAAGCTACGATATCCTTATTTTTCCATTTTTATGATTGCATAATACGTATGAAGGTAGTATGAATGAAAAAAATTCCAATTTAAAAAAGAAGTATTTTTCTTCCTTCTTTCAAAAGATTAAATAGCAATCGACATCTTGCCTTAAGAATTTCTTTTATATTAGAGCATTTCAAATTACCGAAGTTCAGCAAATTTTTAAACATCTCATCCCCACCTGGAAGTACCCATGGGGGAAAAAAGTTCCCTAGATGGGAGACTTCATGGCCTCCTTCTCTCTCTCAAGTTTTCCACAAATTACACCTTATCGGACCATGCCACGGAATCAGAACTCCCCTTTCTCCTCTACTAAAAAGAAGTGAGATTTCCGATGCCTCCCTTGGAAACTGAAGTTTTCAATTTCTTCATGCGAAGTTCTTTTTAACCGGATGAATACCTTTTGAGCGAATCCAACCTAAAAATTTGGAGCAGACTCGCTCCAGTTGGAAATCTATCGATTTTTCTGGAGTCATCTATCATTCTGTCCTTAGGCACGGAAGGACTCCGTAGACTTAAATTCCGAAACCCTCTTTCACAAAATATACTGTCTCCTAAGCATTTTATACTAAGAAAATGCCAAGAAACTACCATAATTATTCTTTTCTCCAAAGCTGTCGAGGACGTGTGAAAATTTAGGGGTGTGTGTGTTATTTTTAAGATAAATTATTTTGGCTTCTAGATATGCCGGATGGGCATATTAAGTACCGGCCACTGTAAACGCCTACATGAAAACGCCATTTGTTTCACGGAAAATAAAACCTCAGATGCATAAAGTAAATTCCACTTTTATCTTGTAAACTCATTTTTATTTCGTGTTTAAATTACAGCAATGCTATAATGCTAATTACAAAATTTACCAGCATTTTTATCGTGAACTATTGTAAAGATCTAATCATGTAACTTGATAGCGTGCTTCAAGAACTATATTTCTCACAAAGATATATTTAGTTGAAGAATTACGACATAAAAATTTGATACAATCCGATACAGTTACTTAATGTTCTTTTGAACTATTTCATACAAATTGTAATTTACACTGCTAATAGATTGCATACATTTAGTATTGTGACGCTTTGCATTCAATCGAACTCGGAGGGCCATTACAAAGAGGAATGCTTCGATATCAACATTAGGGATGCCCAAATATTTTTCTCGTTCATCAGAAATTTATTTACAAATTACAACCTCCAAATAAGTAAATAATGGTTGCGGAGACCTGGTTTACACTCTTAATCTTCATTTCATGTTCTTTATCTACCTGTTTATTAAATCAATTGTACACTTATGTCCATTTTCGAAATGTTCGAGCTTCTTAAAATCGAGCAGCTTCTCTTAGCAGAAAGCTCTAAAGTTGTTATGTACGGATTCTTTCATTTTTTGTTGTTCTCGACATAATGAATCATTCTATCTCTCTATTTGGCTGTATGATAATCCTTTCTGAAGGCCAAAATATCATTCCCTTTAAATCCAATGCACAATCCAATAATTCACCGTACAAAGCACACGATGTATTGAATAGTGAAGATTGTAATCAGTCACAGCCACGTCCGTTAGTCATCATATTTTCTTGAAAGTTCTGTCTGAAATTCGATTAGTTACTCAGCAATACCAAGCATACATTTGGTTGATGGTTTTAACAAGAGTTTCTATTGTGAAAACTCTCTAAAAACTCAAGGCAGGTTTAGATTTTATTACAGCTTTGTGGTGGAGAAACACATTATTTTCAATGTTATGATAATGATTTGTCATATATAAGCATTTCGCTGTATGACGGTATTTATTTATGGCGTCACAGGGGTGTTAAATTTATCTGGAGGTCTGAAAATATAAGCAATTTTCAAACAGGTATTTTATTCTTTGGAATTTAAATTAAATAATTCGAATCTTTTACACATTACTTATAAAGGAATGGGACTTCAGAAAAGTATAAAATGTGTAAAATATATTCATAATTTTAAAAATTATAAGCATATAAAAATAAGAAACTTTTCTATAAGAAATATTTATTAAGTTTTACGTCCCGCATGCTATTTTCTAAAAGAGTAGGTTTAATTACTAGCTATAAGTTGATTTATAAAGACAAATGTATTCGTTATACATTGTAGCTACTTTTATATAAATAGAATAAGAACTTACATATTTTAATAAATAAAAAATATGCATTTTTAAAAAAAATATTTAAAAAATTGCAATATTTTACAAATATTTTGAAATACAAAAGATATATAATACTAAAATTAGGTAGGGTTTAAAGAGTATGATGTATTGTATAATTATATAAAGTTTTATACATCAGAGGCTAATATTTTAGAAAATAGCGTGCGCAAAGCAAAAAATACTTAATATTTATTATAGAATTTTCATATGCTTATGACTTTTAAAATTATTATTATATTTGAAACATTTTATACTTTTCTGAAGCCCCATTCTATTTTAAATAATACGTAAAAGATTCGAATCATTTAATTTAAATTTAAAAAAAATTATACACGTTTGAAAATCGTTTATATTTTCAGACCTCTAGAGAAATTTAACACCCCTGAGACCTCTTATGTTGTAATTAAACAAGTATTACTATAAACAGTTATAGCTTATATATGTATAAGCAAATTGTGATTAGAACTTTGGTTTCACGTATCTGAATTCAATTGTGATGTTTATCAACACATTGAAGAGGCATGGGAGTATGTAGACATTTAACTGCGGATCAGAGTTACATAAGATGTTGCTAATTGTTCTTGTTAACTCCAAAGTATAATCAATTTAATCAACATTTATAACGAAAAGATATTTTTTATATTTTGTTACATAATATCATTTATTACTTAATTACACACACATGTTCTTTATAGAATGTGCAGAATTAAAGTAGTATTGTTTTTTACATTTAAATTTTTTCCCGATTGTGCAAAAATTAATAAATTGATAGCAAACTGTAGCTCAAAAGTTATTGTCTGTTTTCACAAATTCTCTTAATAATATCTTGAATTTTTCATCAATATATTAACAAGCTCCATATCATTTGACAATGTTGTCATGCATAGCTATTTACTAATTACTTAACACAATGAATCTATAATCATAGCATAATTTGTGTTGATTAGCACAGCAAGGAATGCAACTATATTGAGAAGTATGATTAATTACTTATTCGAAATACATAAACGTAATTACTAAGTGTACAGATAGTTGAAAATTTGAAATAAAGTATTACATTCTGTGTACGGAATAAAATCTTTATATAAATTTATTACATTTTATGATAGAAATGTACAAATAAACAACGAAAACATATTGACATTACTCAAGTTCTCTACTTTTGTCCTTCCACTGAACAAACTTATGGTTTCTTGTTTTTAATCGGAGTTTTTATAAATTTGTATAAAATATTAAGTATCATATCTTCATATATTTTAAAGCGTAACATTTTGATAAATATCGATATGCTAATTTATTTATTTTTATGCTGTATTATACTTTTATAGATATAATTTTATTTTCTGGTCCGTTTTCTCGTATCATTTTAGTAGCATCCTATTCATTATCTTACTTGCTTTACTTGAGAATGTAATCATATGCGAAGTTCCATATCATATTCAAACGAAATACTCATTTATATCTAAAAAAATACTAATGTATGTAGATGTGGTAATAAGTTATGTGTATTAATTTTATTATCTTTAATATGTGTTTTAGGAACGATATACATTTTTTTTACACGGTTCATACTTTCTTAAAAAACAATGCAAAAAAATCGTGTAAAAATAAGTTCGACATGTGGTTAATTTAAGGACATGTTCTACAAAATAAATAAAAAAATCAGGTAAGAAGAAGAATCTCCAAATATATATTTCCCCCGAAAAACAACGGAAAAAGTGTATGATAATAAAATCCATGTTACATATTTATGAAACAAAAACAATACATTTTTATTGCAAATAAAGTTAAAATTAGGGTAAAGTGAAAAATTAGTCCTTAAGTATATACAACATATAGAAATTAAATTTGAAATTAGGGATAAAACTAGTAACTTACAATTACTCATCTGTAGTCGATAACAAGCATGAACGTTTATTACGAACTGGATCAAAAATCCTATCATTAGATGTGTCAGATACGTCTAGCCCAACTGTTGGTTTTTATTCAGATGAAGAACATCGTTATTTATTAACGGCGTCTATTTCTTTTTATTTCCTTCTTCTTACAAAGTCTGTTATCAATTTTTTTTAAATTTTTTTTTCTCAAATTGTTTATATAAATCGTGTATTTTTCTGCAGAAAGCTTATAATTATGTTGGATTTTAATGCTCGCTTTATGTCAGGATCATGAGTAAAAAAACGTTGTTCCATACTTGAAACAAATTTCAAGCCACTGCGAATTAAATCAGTTGTTAATAGCTGAAATTCACCTTCCACTTTGTCATCATGAACTGTCTAAATTTGATAAATTCTTCCTCATCCAAATGGCACAAATCCCCGAATTTCCGTTTTGAAATTGATGCTAGAAAACAAATTAGGTAAAAAAAAATGTTGTTTTCGTTTACCATGTCATTTCCAAATCGTGTAAAATAAGAACTTGAAAAAAAGAGTTGAGTGTATATATTTATTGGATTATTGTAAGAGAAAATAATTACGAAAGTTAATACACATTAATCCATACATAAATAACGTACTATAATGTTATGCAAGAATTTTGAAATATAAATCTGTATCAAATTAAGCTGTTTCGTTGAACATGTTTTCAGTTAAATGTTCTCCGATATGATATAAAATGAAATGATGTTCAGAGCTTTAAAAATAAAGAACAAGGTATTGTTCCATGTGCTCTCAACTAATTTTTTTGTATATGAATTTAAACAAAATGAAACACATACAGCACACACAGAAGTCAATTCACGAACTTTATCTTATTTACTGTGTGGAATGCAAATATTAGGATTTATATGTTATAGTTATAATACACATACGAAATTAGTATAGCGCGCAAGGAAATTATAAAACCATGAATTGTGTTTCTGGAAAATAAACCATGATGTGAAAATTGTGAAATAATTCAAAATTGATTGTGATTTTTCTTTCCATTGCAATTTAAAAATTATAATTTTAATAAAATGTATTATTTTTTCTAATAACTAAATGCGATTTCTATTAATAAAGTATAATACCATTTAAAAAAATTTAGTGTGCTATACATTATCATTAAAATTTTTTTAAGTATTCATAAAGGCATCTGGGAAGCAGAAGTTTGGGATTTGATTCTGTTATCTGTGATTCATTAGAAGACATCACGGTGAAAAGAAGAAATTCAAGTACGAAGTCACAAAAATTTGCATTTGATAAATGTACAGAAAAATCTGAAGATAATTATTTATTTTAAGTAAAGTTTCTAAATGTAAAATTATGAATGCCAAAACTAGACAAGATGATTCAAACAAAGCAAAACGACCCGGAAGAAAAAGCATTTCGATAGCACGGGACAATTGAACCAATTTTTGACTATCGATTAAAATATTGTAATTTTTGAATTATTACAGCGGAATAATTTTACATGTTATTAATTGAAAGTTTCACAAAAAATTATGAAAATGAAGGTATCTAATTTATTGATATCATAGAATGTAATAAAACTGAAATCGACTAAAAAGGTTTATCATGGCAAGGAACTTTGAGTAAAAACTTATAATTTTTTTTTCATTAAAAGAGAAATTTACCCTTGAACATTGTAATAGTTACCAGCGCAATGGGAATGATCTGAAATAATGCTTCATTTGACGAAACGGGAAGATGAAGTGTAATCATTTGTGGAGTTTATAGGTCATGACTAATTTACAGCAAACTTCAGGACGTATGGAGTCGGAATAATATCTAGCTATACTACCCTTCTGTCAACTCAAAATGTAACACCAAGAAGGACCAGATATATCACAGCTAAATGTGTTTGACATGTTATCATGATATACAAGATACAAACGATTAAAGTTACAGTCTCTTGTGACTTGCAGATGATGAAAAAATCAGTACTTAGTTTAGACGCCATTGTTGGTTTTAACCGCTGCAAGATGCCTCGAAATAGAATCAAAGAGGCTTTGGATGTATTCTTGGGGTGCTTCAGTCCATGCACTTTCGTCATATTACCAAAGTCGATCTGGTGTAGCAGCAGGTGA
Organism: Trichonephila clavipes; assembly: GCA_019973935.1. Taxonomy (NCBI): domain Eukaryota; kingdom Metazoa; phylum Arthropoda; class Arachnida; order Araneae; family Nephilidae; genus Trichonephila; species Trichonephila clavipes. The sequence continues at coordinate 725,127 of BMAU01017720.1, forward strand.
TGTAATAGAGGAAAATCATTATGCAATTATATGCCCCGATTGGTGATAGATCTTGAGAACAATCAGGCCAAAAAACAATTCAGTATGATGTGTAAAGAGGAACACTTGAACATTGCGTGCCACATGTGGTTGCCAATTATCCTATTGTAATGTGGCTGACGGAAAGTGGCGAATGTATTCGAGTTCTAAAATTCTTAGAGATATAGCTCTGGTTATTCAATGTACCGCAGTGTTTCTCAAACTGTGGGATGCGTTCCCCTAGGGGCCGTGATAACTACAATGAGGGTGCGAACATCGGGAAAATTCGAAAAGAAAATATTATTTAATAAAATTATTAATTTACTGAAAGTAAGCAAACAAAATACATTCTGACATAATAAAAAATGTACATTTTTACACTGATATAATACACTTATAAATGTATCAATATTATACAATGTGATAATTAATGATAAGTTAAGAAGTATTTGATAAGTTAAGAACGAGTTTAATATTTACCAGTGACCCCATGGGCTTGTCACATGTAAAATGTTACATAGAAACGAACACTTGTCTGCCGATTAAAAGTAAAGCTCTGCTCCTCCATGCCACCATTTTCTACTTACATGCGCGTAAATGATATATTGGGGGGGGGGGAGAAAATGAAGGAAACTAAGCAAATCCTCTGAAATAAGTTAATCTTCCGCAGAAACTGTCAGGGTCCTTTTATTGGATTCTAAATCCTTTTAGAATACTTTTATCGATATCAGTGCACAGAAAAGATCGTACTGCAGGAAAACTTATACATACGTTCATTTCAATTAACGCTTTGGCTGAGGGAGACACTTTTATTCGCCAGTGATAATTGAGAGGTTAAAGTCGTATTGTTGCTTTGCGTCCAAATATAGTATTATGGAATTCAATGCATTGCTATTGTATGGAGGGGGCACAATGAAAATTATGATTGAATATTGGGTGGAAAATATTAAAAGTTTGAGAAGCACTGGTGTACCGGGAATGCGTACTAAATGAGTGCGGCAGGTAAATACAACACCAACTAAAACCATGATACTCAGTGCAGGACAAATGTAGAGATGCAAAACGCGACAGTTTATCAGCCACTCTCCACGGTGTCTCGAAACTCAAATCCGACCATCCCGATGTTGCAGGAATTTGTCTGTAAAGCCAATGTCGTTCCATTTCGTTGTCCATGTCCACCGTTCAACTCACCATTGACGGCGCAAACAATTGTGGTTTCTACTCAAAGGTAAACGATGCAATGGATGCCTTGCGGACTTTCTACTCTGCTGCAAGTGGCATCGAAAGGTATTAGTCGACATCAACTGATGCGTAACAGACTGAATCTGTTGTGCTATCATTCATGATGTGGCTTCTCGAATTTTTACTGTCACATTTAGAATTAACGTGCCATCAATAACACTGGTGCAACGAAGTGTGGTTGGACTCGTCAGTCAGTCGTTTCCTCCTGCATCCAGCAATGAAAGATCTGCATCACATTTGCTCGGTTTCGTCCAACAGATTAATCGATTTCTGTGAAAGATAATCTGGAATTCCTAAAGGCTAATATTCTTCATCGGTTCAATTCATAAATTTGGTCCAAAGACTCTCGATGCTGTACTTCAAACACTTATATATTTTCCCCCTTATATAGTTCTTGCGGGTGGCGCTACGGTCACCCATGTTCCCATGATGTGCGTCTGCATTATAATGCTAATGGTTTGCCTATTTCATCGACACCAATACATGATGATGATGTAAATTTTACATGACGTGCATGCTTTCTTAAGGGTGTTGCATTCTGTGTTACCAACCGTGTATATGATCATCTAATTTCAGGTTTTATTCAACTTATAATTATTAATCTTAATTTGTCCATGGTTTAATGGTTTAATAGGTTTGAAATGAAAAAAAAAGTTAAAATTTGCAATACTCAAGAGTCAGTCCTTCGTAAGAAGTCCCATGAAAACTGTTGAGGCACATTAAAATTTTACGTTAATAATAAACAAACTTTATCTTCAAATAAGTAGGAAGCAGCAGTTGTAAGAGAATGACATAAACTTTCTGAAATTGAACTTAAATGGCCTGGTTATTTCAGTAAGTACAAGTATAAAAATTGTACGCGGATTATCAGGAAAAATGTGGAATAATATCATATTATTTTCATACGTTTCGTTATATTTTTATCCTCTTTTTCTCCCATTGTATAGTTAAGTTAACCATTTAATGAGTGCATTATTCAAAATTATTGAAACATAATTATCACCTCTATACTGTAATATGTTTCATGCATTTAAATTGTAAAATCCGATTTTTTTTTGCTTGATAAATTTCAAAATTAACCTGTACTTAAAACTTATTAACGGACTGTAATTAAAAAAGTAATTATTACGATGTATTTTATGACGTACGAGCATTGTACTAGAAGTAACACGAGGGCTATTTGTGATGAACCTCTCAAATTTTGACCACAATTATGTGAGGAGTGAGCTGTCACTTTATATATTCATGTTAATCTGAGAAATTTTTAATCCTTTCAGATTTAATGTATTTTGAAACCATATATCGAAAGCCTTCCTTCCTGCACGAGAATTTGATCTATCTTCTCAGCATCTCTTAATCAATTACTCATTAAATTAGTTAAGTGCTCAAATTATTGCAGCTTAGTTTTCTAAAATGGGTACAAATGAATAACCACGTATATGCCAAATAGGGCGATGCTTAAAATAAGTACCATATGATAAATGATTTTTGTTAAATACAGATAATTTGGGATAGTTTGTTAGTGCATAGCTATTAAATTTAATAAATAATAATATTTAGTTTAGTGCTTATTGAACATTTCTTTTTAAATAAATTCGATAATATAATGTTCCTTTTGTTACTTTTTTGAAGAACATTTAAATTCAAATAATTCAATAAATCTTTAATTTAAAGGAGTTAATATTTTATAGTTATACATCATGATATGTGTAAAAATCAATCATCTCAATTTAGGTTATTTTAATCATAACAATACAGCAACACTCGACCATTTACTTATTTCTATGTGTGTGGATTCATTTTAAAACTCTTCAGCTACAGAAGCACCGATGCTACAATGTTATGTTGCGTAACAATTTTGAACTCGAAATTTCCCAGCGAAATTTATTTTGTATTTAATTTATCTATCATCACATAAACGTATCTGAAATTATACATTTAGTAAACATTTGAAAATAATTGTAAAAGTATTTTACCAACAAATGTTAATGTTTATCAATAACAATGAAATCAGGTAAAAAAACCTTGACAGATTTTGAAGTCCGATATTAAAATGTATACGCAAGACGAGTACGTATGACGAGTACGTTTTGTAATGTAAATTAATTCACATACATAGAATTCGAAACCATGCTAATTCCTTAGCATGAAACTTCAGTTTTACGTGCTATTATCGCGTGGGAAAAAAGGGCGTTTAGAATGCTTTTGATTGCTTTTAAACAATAAATAAGATAATTTTGTGAATTCCCTGCATCACACCCATATTGGAATTTAAGAAATTCATTAGTTCTTTAGTTGAACCAGTGCTTCTCTGAAACGTTCAAAGTTTGCGACACAATTTACAATCATAATTTTCATCGCGCCTCTCTCCATATAATAACAGTGAATTGAATCTATCAAATGTAATAATAAAGAGCTGCTTTAAAACTTTAATTATAAAACATACAACTGATCAAGATAAGTAATACATTTTTCATATGACATGCAGAATAGTAATTGTTATTTTAGTTGTGTATCAATAGCAATTGCTATTTTTTTCTTAACTTAGTGCTTATAAATGAATTATTACCAATACAATGTGCAGCACATACATTTATATTATACAGTGAAAATGTGTCAGGATATATTTTGTTGTGCCTCATTTCAGTAAATTAATTACTTATTAAATAATCTTTCATTTTCGACTTTTCAATATGCTCGAGCCTCCACGGAAGGTTATCATGCTTCCTGCCGAGGGAAGGGGCCCACAATTTGAAAAACACTTTGTTGAACTGGTCTAGGAATCCAGATTAATACATATATTTGAATGCAGTAACGTGCATCTACCAGAGTTGAAAGGGAAGAGAGTTTTCCTAAAAATATATATTTATGTCTAATACTTGAAAATATATCTAAATTCGCAAATAAATAACAAGCGATGGATTAAAATAAACATAAAAATTATTTTTAGAAATCTTCTTTGAAAAAGGTTTTTCTAGAAAAATACTTTATTATTTTTAGTCAAAATAGATTCACCATTTTGCATTCAAATCTATCTACTATTCTAGATATAAGAAGGACAATATATGGAAATTCTATGGAATCCGCATTTTATTCACGACTCAAAATAGGCGGTAGACTGGATTTTAAGTCAGAAAATGTAATGTTTTTGTTTAAATGTAACTATACCAACCACGTATCAGTAATTCTAGCTGCATTGATATAAATGATATTATGTATATCATCAGGTGAAACATAATAGTTTTTATTTATATATATATAATAATGTAAAATAGTTATAACCGAAATATTACAACTATTTTATACATCTTTGTCTTTTATAATCGAAAGGCTTTAAAACATTTTATAAAGTATAAAGAAAGATTTCAAATATCTTGAAAACACTATCTTTATAAAGTAAAAACATTTGAATTTCATCACTTAATGCAACTTAAGAAACACAGTTTTACTATATGATTCTTTCATTTGAAAACAAACAGATATTTTTCTGTTGTATCCGCAGAATATGTCCATTATTTATATTAGAACTTTCGGTATTGAAAAGAAACAGCAAATTTGAATACAATTGAAAATAAATAAATTATTTATACATGCAATTGTTTTTCCACAACATCGAAAAACACTTAGACAGAGGAATTTAAAGCGCTTTAAGAAAATCGGCTTTGTCTTCAATAATAGATTATTTCTGAATAAATGGAAAATGCTTATTTTTAAACATTGGTTTACCGTCCCCACCCCTAAAAAGTTGCTTCTATCTTTAGAAAGTAAGCTAAGAAAATTTCAATGTTTAAAATGATTTCATTCTTCAATGCACCTCATTCATTCCATATCGTCAATACAACTGCTAATAATTGCTACCATAATCACCCACTGTTGAATATTTATTTTTATTGTATATTATAGTGGATCACTAACATTTTTTCCTCAGAATGTAAAAACCTACCTGTACGCGGAAAAGTTTTTTTTTGCTACACAGATGAATGAAAGAATAAAAAAAAATCATTTTTATATTAAGAACTGCCACAAGGAGAACGATGTTGAGGTATTTCAGCTTATTTTTAGTAAGAAATCAAAGTAATTAATGTGAACCCCTTCAAGACCAGCGGACGGAGAAAGAAGCTCTTCCCCAGGTCCGTACTCTCGGAGAGGATACACATGCACGGGACCGGGCAAATTCCCTGCTAAGTCTAATTTCAATTAAAAACTCATATAAAGATTTAAATGAATAAAAAATACTCTAAAACTTACAATTTACTACCATTGATAATATACGTGTGTAGATTAAAAAAATGTTCGCTGTATTTAAAAAAAAAACTGCGAGTTTTAAAGAAAATGTTTTCATTTTAATAAAAGCAAATTGCATACGGTTTTTAAAAAAATGAAAAAAACCCCATATATTTGTATACGGGTATAGAAAATATTAGAAAACTAAACCAAATTATTCAAAATATAAACTGAAATCCATAGAGCAGTTGATCAAGAACCTTTAAATATCCGATTGTCTTGCAAAATCTAAACATGCGCATTTGTTTATTTTCATAAATATCTTGGATCAAATTTTAAAAAAAAAACGGAGCTGAAAGCACAATCTGAAGTTCAAATCTTTGTGATACATTATTCGAAAAAAGGCCCTGACTTTTAACAGTAATCTAGTGCTTGTAAAAATTAATATAAAAACGTTCGTAACTCTGATCACGTTGGTGTGATCATGGACTGCGAGCAGGGAAAGTTCAATCACATACATGATACCGTGGACAGTGGAGGGAGAAACGCGTGATCACATATATGTGATCAATGGTCCTGAACGGGTTAAAGAAAATAGGCCTTTTTTTGTACTTTTTAACCTTTATATCGATCAGAAAATCCGTTCTAAATAGTTACAAGAAAAAAAATCAGGTGCATTTAAGAATTTCTTTAGTATTGAATTTTTAAATCAATCTGCTGTCAAAATTGTATTTTGCGATAAAGCGGTAGACACGAAAAACTTGGATTGGGATGAAGAGAGAGCTAGAGACACATAAAATGTTGCAATGCACTTTGTATTATTCACTATTTAGTTCTTATTAATCAATTATCATTGCTTTTTGTTATTTATATTGTACAAAATTTCGTTTTCATTTTAGAATCATCTAACCAAAATTAATTTTCAATTTTTTCAAAAAATTCAACTTTTTTGTGGCAGTAAGAAACTGTGAAATTATTTTATTTTGACTTATTTTTCTTCTTCTTCTTATTATTATATATTTTTTATATCATAAACCATCATTTCCGGATATAGTCAGGTTTTGATGAATAACTTTTTTTCCTTTCATATAACCGTGATCTACCTTATTGTATCTATTGCTCTCGTGATTGAATTTATGAATCAGCTGAAGTGTATTATAATTAATATTAGAAGCTTTATTCCAATTCAATATATATACTAAGTAAAGTTTGTAAATTTCAATTTATTTTTACTTATGAAAAAAAACACTTATTTGCTGCCATAAATATCTGAAAATGTGCAAAAATAACATAGTTAAAAATTAAATCAATACTATGAAGAGAATATTTAAAATTGTTTAAGATACTTTTTTTTAATCTCGAACAAATCCTTTGAAAACAACACATATAATATTCAGAATAAAAGTAAAGAAATTGTTTCAACGCATAACCTGATGTGTCACAGACAAATATTTTCTACTTTAGTTGATTACTTTTAATTTTAATTTTTGAACACTTTTCATAACTACTATTTATTTCTTGAATATGAATTTGTTACATAGAAAACAGTGTACTTCAGTTCTCTGCTCTTCCTTTTCTTGTGATATATGTGATATCGTCTGGATGTTGTAGTTTTTTTTAATAAGAAATGAAATTAGACGACAATTTTTTTCTTCTATTGTGAACTTTTAAGGTTCATTTTAAATCCTTTTGAAGCGAATGAAATATGAGAATTCAAATTAATAAATATAATTTTGCTAACTCCATAGCTTTTTAATTCAGATTTTGTCTTTTGTTAATAAATCGCTGACTGTGAAGGATTATAAGTGAAGGATTATAATTTAAACTTTGTATATGTGGTTTAGGATTCAAAAAAATATGTTTAATAAAAACAAATTGAAATAAATTAATGCCAAACATGTTTTCATTAATATCTCTGTGCAGTCTTGATTTAAAAAACTACCATTTATATATCCAATTGCTCCTCTGATGAAGTTTTTTAATTGTTCTCATACACTGAGAAGAAAACGGTTATTTTTTAAATATATTTTTAAAAGTAACATGTTATACTTATAAATTTTTCTTACTAACTTCAAAATAAATAAATTAAGAAGGTTTTTTTTAATTTATTCATTTTTACTATGTTTCAAATTTTTTTACAGCCATATATCTTCTTTTATTCAAACGGGCTGCATTTTGTCAACACAGCCTTCTCAGACAAGGCCCCAAAGAGTGAGAGAAATCTTTTGGTATCACCATTTGGTGGAGTCTCCCCTACCAAATTTCTGACGCTAGAATTTTTTTCAATTCAAGCTCCCTTTGTATGCTAAATATTGCAGTGCTTTAATATTGCTGAGATTATTAAAAAAACACTGATACTCAAGGGATCTTTTACATGTCGCATTATGATATGACATGAGTACCTTCGATTTTCGAATGAGAAAGTTTATTGAATACAGCTGGGAATGAATCCGCAAACTTAAACTTAAGAGGTAGACATACTACTTCTACGTCACCGATCCGTCTTAAATGCATATATTGAACTAGGTAAAGTGTGATTTTTCAATATATCATACTCCAATCGATTGATTTTACCACTTACTTTTACATTATACTAATTAATATATAGTTTTGCACCCGTTAATAGATTCTACATACTCTACACGCTTATCCATCAAATGTGTATTTCGCTTATCAACACTCAATTTTAAGGTTCCGGGGAACACGACAAAACGAGATATACATATAATTCCTGAAATATATAGTCACATTAGAGCAAAATTACAAAGGAATGTATTTTATTTATTTTGAAAGTAGCACAGAATATCTTACCTTATATATCCTAATTTTTTTATATAATTTTTAACAAAAACTAGCTAGAATACATTTTGTCTCACGCATATGCTGGCTAAGTTATAAGTTTAAGTTTGATTTAAAAATTATAATAAATAATAAAAATGCAATAAAAAGGATTAAAATGTATGGTATAAGATAGTTTAGATCAGTGATCCGCAACCCCTGGTCCGCGGACCGGTACCGGTCCGTGGACCAAATGGTGCCGTGTCGCTTAAAGAGCATTAAACATTTGCCATTTTATTTAAAGTGGTGCATTTCTCTCGGATTTGCGCAACTTTCCAGAGAAACGACTTTATATTCCACATTAAATCACTTTTATTCATTTTTGGTATAACTATATTTTATGCTGAATGCATATTTAAATGTAACTAAATTAAAATTGTTAAATCAAAACAATCTAAAATATAAACATCAACGTATCCCACCCTCAGCGGGCCACGGTAAAATTATCAAACGTTGATCGGTCCGCAGCGATAAAAGGTTGCGGATCACTTGTTTAGATGACTTAGAGCAGGGGTGGCCAACCCAAATGACCTCGCGGGTCACTTCAGAAGAACTTTACAATCCCACGAGCTGCATATAAAAATATGCACTGGTGTGCAAAAATTAAGGACGAGACGGTTCTTTCAATATAACTTTGCACAAAAGCTTTCCAAATCAACACATTTAATACCGTAATATCCCCAATACGTAAGGACAACTTACTAAAAGAGAAATCAGAGGGATAAAAAGAAGCTTGATTGAAAAAGTAGCATGGAGCGCAATGCGACTGAAAGCCGAAACATCCCTGTGATGGGTGTCCAGCAAGAAACATCCGGTCTTTAGTAGGGGATATGATCTTTCCTGACTGCTAGGCAGGTTTCACAGCGTCTGCCCATGCTGAGAATGAGGGTGTCAATGAGTTGTTGAGGCATTGTTGCTCATTCGTCTTGCAGCGCCAATCGAAGCTGCCGAATCGTTACTGGTGGTAAGGTATGAGCTTCCAAGCGTCTGCCTAGAAAATTCCCATATATGCTCGATGGGATTGAGATCCGGAGATCGTGCCGTCCAATCCATACGTTCAATATCCTCACTCTCTAAGAGCTGTTCGGCAGCTACGGTGCGATGACATGGTGCATTGTCGTCCATGAAAAGGAACTGAAGACCCATAGCGCCTCTAAAAAGACGCACACATGGAAGAAGAATCTCGTTACAATAACGGGTCCCTTTGACTGAACCTGCGTCGAAGATTTGAAGGTCTGTACGACTACCAAGCATGATGCCTCCCCAAACGAGAACACCGCGACCTCCATACCTGTCCCTTTCAATGATGTCCGAGGGATGATTGCGGCTTCCTCGCTCTCTCCAGATGAGTATTCGATGAGAATCGCTACTCAAACTGAATCTGCTCTCATCTGTAAAGAATGCCCGTCCCCATTCATTGTCTCTCCAATTCCGGTGTTCCCGGCACCACAGAGAACGCCTTCTCCGATGGGCAGGCGTTAAAGGTACACATCGTACAGGGCGTCGTGCAAACAGACCACCACCGTGCAGTCTTCTGGCCACGGTAAAACGCGATATCGGTCGTCCAGTCGCCTGTGTCGTGTGTCTAGCGATTTCTCCCGCTGTCTGCCACCTGTTTCTTCTGCCCTGTGAGACAATGTACCAGTTATCTGCGGGTTTGGTTCCTCGTGGACGACCACTACTGAACCCCTGGATAGCTGGTGCTGTAGTTTGAAATTGTCTCCAAAGTCGTGAAACGATGCTGTGAGCAATTCCGAACTCTGCAGCCACACTTGTCACACTGCGGCCTTCCTCCAACTTTCCAATGATTCGACATCGGGTAAAAACATCCAGATGTCGTCTAACTGATTGATTATTCACCATTTCTCGCTGAGGCAGCAACTCGGTGTGATTTTAACTGCTATACGGCGTGGAATCTCTTTGCCAGAAATACTGATCTTACACCGACAACATGCTTTATACTACTCAGACACTCCCCCATTTCGTCTACCTGCATTTCTGCGCATGTGCTACCGTACATCACCTTACTTAATCTCCTGATTGGTCTTTCTGTCCGCTCTGCTTCTTCGTTCAGCTGATATGCTAATTTTTCGACTTCGTCCTTAATTTTTGCACACCATTGTATATCTTTATACAGATTTGAATCCATTACAAACATTTGTTGGAGTAAAAATTTTAAACAGACTGATATATTATTATTGTTTTCATTATTTTTCATGTATACAAACATATATAGTATAATGATGCAATGATCAAATAACGTTTAATGTATTTAGTTAGTGAGATATTTGTTTCTCAACTCTTTCACTTAGTTTTTGCATGTCAATCTCAATGTATGTGTATTTGCGTTTCGTAATTGATGTTGCAGATTTTCGTGCGTTAAGTTTGGGTACGACGTACGCTTGATAAATTTCAATTTAGAAATAAAACAGAGATTCGCAGTAACATAAGCAACGTGATAAAATAATTACAGTTATTTGATATATTTTTACTAAAAAAAAACTCTTTAAACAAAAAAATATTGTACAAAATAGTCGAATTTTGTAAAGTTGTAAAGAATCTCGCGGGCAGCAAAATTATTCAAGGCGGACCACGTGCGGCCTATGAGCGGCGGGTTGGATACCCCTGACTAAGAGTATTTTATTTACATATCTATATAAAATAAATATCTAAAACTTATGTCATGTTTTTTGTGAAAATTCTAACTGCATTACCCCTTATATTTTCCACGAGTCAATTTATGTAAAACTGCATAGAAGTAACACAAATTATACGAAACGTTTAGTATTGTACGGTTACATTGTTATGAATTAGATTAAAATGAATAGTTACTACTCTTGTAGATAATTGATTAAAGCACGTTTTCGTTTAATTTACATAAATATAATTAGCAAAACAATGAATATATGATTGAAGTCATACATTTACTAAATTTGTATTTTCATTTATTTTAAAATTGGTCTTGTTTATAGAATTATATATAATATAATAAATCATTCAAAATCTTAAATTTTTTGTATTAAAACAATATGTATATAACTTTTTCAAGAAAATATTTTTGCTTCATATTTTTACCTAATTGATTATCCAAACGTTCAGAAAATGAAGCCAGATTATTTATTTCATACAGTTTCATAGAAAGATGAATCAATAAGATATCGAAGATTAATGAATGCTTTGGCATTATGTTGTTCAAAATTAACTGTTCTTTCTCAATTTGGTATAATCTACATCAACCACGTTGAGTCGTTTCAAATAAGCATCCCATCACTTTTCCTGTAAACTTAGTCTACTAACTTCCTCTTTAACCGAGAATATTCTCCGTTTTACGCAGTTTACTCCAAGTAAAGTATAAAAGAAAGGAAAAATTTATATCTCGCTGTAATATGTTAATTTTCGCAACCCTCCAAAATGCAATTTAAAAATAAACTTACGCCAGCCACAAAGTCCACTTTAAGCCTCCTTCAGGTATACAAAATGTTGGTTTAGCCAAACATCGTTTGAAAATGTGAAGAGCTTTAACCGAAAATCCTCTCACAATATTGATATAATATATGAAGAGCGTAGATAGCGACACAATACATATTCTCCGTGCGCAGACAGGATTACGTTTTTGAAATGGCAGATGCAATATATTTTCTGTACTTCCATGTGTTCTATTTGATCCTTTCCATGCCATTTTTGGAGGTAGTGTATTCATATTTGTGAATAAACATATCAAGGATTTGTTTGAATACAATATTTTAGCTCGAGTTGTTGTTATGGTATCATTCCTGAGTTTTAAAGGCACTGCATAAAAAATTACTTTTCAAAATTTAATCAAAATGTTCCCTTTCACGTCTATGTTACATTTCAAAAATGTGTATGATATTTGTCGTTACCTATCATAAGCTTAGCATAGAAAATGAAAAAAATAAGAAAGAAAAAAACAACGTATCGTTATTGCTTGATGTATCAGATATGATTTTCGATTGAAGAAAGTGCCGCATTTATTTTTAGATGGCATTTCAAAATATATTTCGTATTATACTTGTGTTGAATAGGTATCTAAGGAGGTTTTTTTTTCGTTCGAACAAAGTACGAATATTTGTTTTACTACTATCAATATATAAATATCCTAATATATGTACATAATTCTTCATAAAGTATTTTAAGTATTAGGTTTTACATTATATATAATAATTTTAATTGAATTATATTTAAATATGCCTTCAGAATAAAAAAAATGGTACAAAAACGATCTTACGTGTTTTTACATATAATTTGAAGGGAATTTCGTGAATTCCATATTAAATAAAATGGAAAAAATATGTTCTTTGAGCGCCTAGTACCATTTGATCCATGAGACGGTACGGGTCTGCGACCCATTGGTTAGGGATCACTGCCATACACAATGCAAAATCAATGCGACATATTATATTTCTGAATTTATACTCTGGACAGTATAAGTTGGTTGTTTCACTCTATTAATTTGAATGCTAATCCACATGCAAGTTATATAAATTATTATTTCATAAAACGTTTAAGGTTACACGTTGTAAAAGTTAATTTTTTCGAAGCCCAAATGTCAAACTTCAGAAATGTAATGGGGAAGGTGACGGCCCTGACACTTACTTGTAATCGAGGCTGGGAATTGGAACGTTCTTTTTGTTACCAGAATATCTAATTTTCAAATCCGTATTGCTCTATGAGGGAAAATGGGATCGATTGGATCTGCACGTGCACACTTGTTTAAGTTACCCGGGATGATGTGGGTCTGCCGATTGTTCAATTGTTTTGTTCCCGAAATCGCCATTCAATGAAACAGGCCTATTGAACGTATGCACACACTATGACTAATGGTAATGTAAAGGTTTTCATTTAACGGGCTGGAAAAAAAATCGTATGCCAGAAATCCTCCTCATTTAAAGAAAAAGAAAAGTAAGAGGTTCGAAATTTTAACTCTCTTATAAGGAGCCACTGTTTTTAGCTTTGACATTTTTAATATAAACTAATATCAAAGTTGTAAAGATTTCATCTTAAGTCACTATTTTTATCAATAAAGCAACGAAAACCATCAAGAACTTCAATTATATACACTCATGTCCATAAATTAAGGATAATTCCGGATGACACAGAAATTGAACTTGTAGAATTATCACACACATATTGAAGAAGAATATGCATATTACAGGAAGCCACCAGATGGGGAGCGGATAGTACTTCACAATGACGAGAGTGTAAGACAGGGGTATATAAGGAATAGTAGCAAAGAAGTAAAATTGTTCACAAGCGCTTTAAAAGCTTTTCAGTGCAATAACCGCATAGTTATGGCACAAAGGAAATATTTGGATGATTTTTTATGTGGTAGAATTATTGGACGACTAGAATGTGGACGTACCCAGCTGGAAGTATCCGGAGAACTTGGAGACGAATCCAGGTTTAGTTTGCAGTCTGATTCTCACCGGACATTAATATGGTGAGTGCAAGATATCCGTCTCTACCAAGAGAACACCATTGAACGACACCGTTACTGTGGTGCAGGATGGCTTGCTTGGGGAGGAATTATTCTTGGTTCCAGAACTGACCTGCATGCTCAGAGTATAACTATGACAGGCCACATCTATCGGGATGTCATTCTGGAGCAACATATACATGTGTTTTGGGACCCCATGGCTGTTGAATTTCTGTTTATGGATGGCAACGCCCATCCTCACCGTGCAAACATTCTAGACGAATGCCTTCAATCGAAGGGTATCACCAGTATGGATTGGCCAGCATACTCACCGGACTTGAATCGAATAGAACATGTGAGGGATATGCTTGGCCGACGAATTGCAGCCCATCAACCGCCTCCCACTTGTCTACCGGAACTTCGGAGAGCATTGCTTGATGAGTGGTGTATTATTCCCCAAGATTAGATGGATAATTTGATAAATCAGCATACCTAGGCATTGTGAGGTCTGTATTACATTGTCAGGGTGACATACTCCGTATTAAACATCATACTAACCATGTTATACTGTTTTTTGTAAATAGGTTCTTTTTTGAAATTTGCTCCAGGAAGTGTAAAAATCGCAATTCTTATTAATTAAGTCAAAATATAGCATCTTTTTTGCTCTTTACCTTTTGTTTAATAAAGACTTTACAAATAAGTCAAAAATTTTTTTACTTCTGTCTGTTACTTTGTCTGAACTTCATTATCCTTAATTTATGGACATGAGTATATATATATATATATATATATATATATATATATATATATATATATATATATATATATTAATAACCCAAAGTAATTCTAATGTACTGTTGTCTATATGTAGACAAAATGAATATTTTTATTTAAATATCTTGGACATATCGGAGGGGAAAAGATGATATCATTTAGCCACGTCAACTACTATATGACCGTTTCATTTCGTATACATAAATTAACTCAGCATTGATTTATTCTTGTCTGATTATTTTTATTTATATCAATTCACTATATTCTTTTATATCAGCCTAAGGCCCTTGTTTATTCTTTGTATACGAATTTTATGATACATGTTGCGTTGTACAAAGGCATTGCCGATTGTGCCTGAATTCCCCAATTACGAAATATTCTCATATTTAGTAAAAATAATGTTTGAGTTCATAGATTTAAAGAAACGATTAAAATATATTACATGATAGCAAAATATTCCATAAAATTTATGAAAAGGGTATTATAGTATAGTGTCATTGATAGATTAGCGAGGGCAAAATAATTCTTAAACTAAACATTACGTATATGTTTTATTACACTATATATAATGTTGAGTGAAAATCCATGAAGCTAAGGAAGAAGACTTTGCTCTTAAATATTATTTATCCTAAATCATTATGAACAGTTTGTATTGAAAATCTAATTAGTTCAAAACATGAATACTCACACACGCTTAGAGATTTTCAATACTTCACTACGAATTAATTGTTCTTCTATTTACTCTTTCTACATAATTGGCCAAGCCAATTCGTATAGATGTAGGTCACTTGTGCCATAAAACACTTGATAATTATTTAAAATGGCCACTGCTCAGTTTATGAAACTGATAAGAAAATATAGCAAAATCTACAAGTTGGACTAGGCATATGTTTTAATATTTAAATGGTATTCAAATAACTTTATATAATTGGTTCTCCCCTCATTTTTTATGTACGATGGATAAAGCAAGTTGTGTACTGTTATTTGGAGGAATATATAATTATCTTCATTGTGAATTTTTTGTGGCATTACTCAATTTCAAACATTTTTCTTTGATAATTACCTTAAATATTGAAATTGCAGTATGATTAAAGAAAATCATGTGAAACACTGCTAAAATACTTAACAATCAACTCAATACTTCACTGAAATCAGTAAATCTTTCGCAAACACTGCCAAGGTTATTTCACGGCATATTCCCAAGATTTCGGAATAGTTTTACAGATAGCAAAGCAATGTAAATATTCATAATTCGGAATATATACCGTACAATCCAGCGTATAACGCACACTTTTAACACAAAAAAATAAGATCGATATTTTAGGGTGCGCGTTATACTCCGGGTATACAAGCGATAATGTTAAAAATAAAAAAATGACATGGGTACGTCTTTTTTTTACTTCAATACAATTTTTTTTTACTTCACACCGAAATACTGTTTATTTAAAATAAATCCCATGCGTATTATCTATAAGAATTCTAGTGCTCGAAGAGTACACTACTTTTTTTTCAAAAATCTAAGATAATCCTTCCGATAAATCTCCTTAAAATATATGTGTATTGTTTACTAACATTTCAGAAAGGAGCGTAACGTATACCCCAACATCAAGGGGGGAAGCAAGACTATAGAAGCGGCGCAAAGGCTATGTCATGTTATGTTTTTGGAATCCTTTGTGAGATCTGTCTTGGGGCCCAAAACCTCATTTTGCAGGGGGAGGGCAGGGGGACATAACATTCTCCAAGAAGGCTGTCTTTCGTAAAAGTATGAGAGCACTAACTAAACGCAAAACACATTTTCATACAGAAAAAGGACCCAATTTCCATGGAAATTTGCAATATTACAACTAGTACCTTTGTTAACAATACAATTTTTTTTTTTTTAAAAAAAATTCAAAATATTCCGTGAATACTTTCTTTTTTGTTATAATATTGTGAAGACATAGCCCATGTAACATTACGGTATAGTATAAAAAAAGCGAAACACATTTTTTGCCAGGCAAAATGAATCAACTCGGTTAAAAACGTGATAAAAAAGTATGTATGATAAAAAAAATGCTGCTCTCTAGAGGATAGTGAAGCCAGAATATCATATTAATTTTTCATTTATTTTATATCTGAAAAAATGTTCCAAATTTGGATCCTATTCTTTAAAATTAACCAAAAACAGCCTTAAGCCATCAGCTTGAAAGTATAGGTGCGCGCTATACGCTAGATTTTGCGATATATATATATATCCCAGGGGTAGTTAGCACAACGGCTGAACGAGCCTTCGTATAAACAGTTTTATTCGCTACAGCACCAGTTAGAGAAATAATGATCATAGAACACATAGCTACTAACAGAAGATAATGAAAGTTGAAAAAATGGATTAATTCGAAATATTTTACTAAAATAGCTGGTAGCTTATTTTCTTACTTATAATTACAAGAGTAAAATATGCAGTTATTAAATTCAAATGCTTCCAAACAATTTTGCGCAGTTTATAGGCATTCTATGCTTTCAATATTATTTTGATAAAGCAATTGTGGAAATCCTCAAATGGTACACATCTCTCTTTTCAGTTTACAGTAAAATAACATATAAAACCACGAACTATTTTTAAAATATTAAAAAGCTTTATAAATCAGTTAGTCATATATTTAGTTCAGAAAAGTAGTAACATTTTAATTTATTCATTCTCAGTAAATAATATTTGACCTTAATTGTTATTATATAAATAAGTT
Source organism: Trichonephila clavipes (assembly GCA_019973935.1). Lineage (NCBI taxonomy): Eukaryota > Metazoa > Arthropoda > Arachnida > Araneae > Nephilidae > Trichonephila > Trichonephila clavipes. The sequence goes on from BMAU01017720.1 coordinate 742,380, forward strand.
AAATGAATAAATTGAAACGTTCATGCGCAATTTTAAGGATTGTTTTGATCAAATATATATTCTGTTATTTAAGGTTGAAAAAGATTTCGATTAATGAATCGATTTAAGCATTTTAGTTGTATCGGTTGACATCGAGTACATGTAGTAATAACATAAGAAAAAAGTAGTTAGAGATGCGATAACATACGTTGATTCTTCGAAAAATCGCTCCGCCTTATCCTTGTATCCAATTTGATAAACGATTTACCGATATATCTTTCCGGTTTATATTTTATTTTCCAACTCGTATTTGATCCTTTATGGAACTATTTATTCTTTCAACGTAAGATTGGAAATCCTTTCTCCAGTCAAATGTTTATTAGATGTTACGATAATAGTTTTTTTTTTTCATTTTATCTTTGTTCAATGCTACATAGAGTAGCAGAAATTTAATTAAGCACTTGGCAAATTCAATTAGGTTTATGTCAATGCAAAATAATAATAAAAGTTTATTGTTTAAGTTTTAGAATCATATTACTACCGTTAAACACATACAAAAAACGAAATGTGCAGTTAATTAAATTTCAATGGTTATTGTAAATTACAAATTTACAATTTAATTTATTCACATTGTACTGTGATGCTTATTGCCAGTTAATACCGATGTGATATAAAATGGTTCGATAGTTTTATTTGCATCTAACGCATATGTTTTTAGAGATTTAATTATTTTTTTATGTTTAGAAACTGAAGAAAATCTAACAAGTATCTAAATAAAGTTGGCTAGTTAAACTAATGCATTATTTTGTATTAGAAATAATTTCTAGAGATTAGTTTGAGAATTCTAATTAAAAAATGGAATAATTTGAAGTGAACTGAAGAGCAGAATTTAGAATCAAATGTGCTCAAATAACATTTTACACACACATGTTCAAGCTGAAATTCAAAAATTGGCTTTGCAGGAAATTCAAAGTTATATTAAAAATTAATTTCTCGCTTTCGGTTTGGAGAATTTTAATTTTAACATAGGATGATTTAATGTTTAATAAAAATCACAGAGTTTTGCATAACAAGCGTTCAAATAACATTTTACGCATACAAATTTAAAGTGAAATTTTTAAACTGACTTTGCTCAAAATTCTTAATTGTTTTAAAATAAAGGACAACTAAAATGCTGAATTTAATCCTATGTTTTTAATATATATATACATTCTCATCTCTTAGGCGTGGATAAGTCAATTTTTAAAAATATTTACCACATGGTTTTCTGTTTCGCATATTACATCCTGATACGATTAAAAATTAATATGATTTTAAGTGTAATATAGTAAAACGAACTTGAACTATTAATATTAACAATACCTACCAAAAATTCTAAAAGTTAGCTGCAAATTAAAAGATGATAAATTGAAAAATCTAGTTTCTGAAACAAGTTTACTTAAAACTAATTGCATATACATTTATGTTCATTTTGTGTCTTCGTAAGAAAATAATAAATATATGTGGAGGCTTTCAAAGTCTAATTAGAAAAAAAGCAAGCAGTTATAATTTAGAAGGAATCACGTACGACTCTTCCCTTTTTTAATAGGTCACAAAACCATTTCTTTTATATTTCTACTTTTTAAATGTTAACAAATGATTATGATTCGAGGTCCTTAATTGTTTACTTATTCGTTCTTTTCTTTTTACATACCAAGCATTTCAGTTCTAAAATCGACTCAGAAAAAGAATTTGGAAATAAAAGGTGTTAAAATAAAATGATCCACTCAAACTCCGTTGAAGAAAAATTAGTTCTCTCAAATGTGAATGCCTATTCATTTTCAGTTCTGAAATTATTCTGAAACCCGTTTCGTTTATATTTGTTACAATAATAAAAATTCCAATCCCCGTTAGACTTTTAAAAAGCAAAACTTTCATACTGAATTATTAATAATAGCTCTCTATTTTTATCTAATACATTATATTCAACAAAGTTTCTAAAAACGAAATAAAACAATTTATTTTATTATAACTCATATTGAAGAAATTAGAAATACTTTCATAAACTAAGTTAATAATTCCAGCTTCAATTCCTCAAAAACATAAAACACATTCTAATAGAATGAAGCCATTCATGAATTTTATATCAATATATTTATTGCATGATTTAAATACCTCGTACGGACTATTAATATATTCTAATATATATATATATATATATATATATATATATATATATTTATATATATACATATATATATACATATATATACATACATATATATATATACATACATATATATATATATATATATATATACATACATATATATATATATATATATATATATATATATATATATATATATATATATATATTAAAATATATGAAAAATATATTCTCATCGCTAATTTTACGTTTTCCGATAAGTATTATTTAAAGAACAGGTCGTTTAAAAAACTTAAATATATTTGAAATATTTTAAATACATTATGTATTAAAACTTAAAATATAATTCATGACAGTATAGAAACACGTTTATTGTGGTCTTATATTTTAATGTTACATAAGAAGAAATAAAGTAAAAAAAAACTGCAAACGATTCTTTTCAAAATTAGACAAAATAACGTTCCTGTTGAATTTATTTTTAGTCATTTATCTCCAAATTAAAATGTTACTTTCCTTCATATCCAGATAATACAAAATATCTGGAATACTTCTGAAGAAATAGTTTATAAAATGATTAATATATTTTGCAGTAATAATAGGACATATATTTTCCACTTTAAAATACATATTGATAAAACTCATAAGTGGAACATAACACAAAAAAGAAATTTATTTTGTTACTATATCATGGCAAAATGCAAAGATTGAAAATAAAGATAAATACATTATACACAAGACAAATACAAACATATATTTTCTTGTTTACAGAGTCACCAAAAACATATGGGGTGTCCAAAATGTTTGACTACATTTTCAAATATTAACTAAAAGTAATTCCATTTTATATTCCATTAAGAAAAATTTAAAGTTCCTGTTTAATGAAATATAAACTAGATGGAACAACGTGTCAGTTTATTCACATTTTTTGCAAAATGTTATCTCTCAAAACAAGCTCAAGTTGTAGCATGGTTTATCAAATTTAAATCTGCAACACACGTACGGTATAAATAAGACACTACCACACTGAGGTTACAAAGGGAGAAAAAATTCCCCGAGTGATAGTTGGAAAGAGAGGAAATCCAAAACAGGGGCCACCTAGTTTTTAGGACATAACACAATTGGACTTCTTTTTATAGGGATACGTGAAATGCAATGTTTACCAGTCTTCAAAAATTGCAGTGCTTCTAAGACTTCAATATTAGTAAAACAATATTCAATCGTAGTTTTAATCCCCCCTCCATACAATAATAATACATTGAAATGAATAATAATATACTTTGACATAAAACTACAATATGACTGTATGAATAAAATGACTAATACGACTGTAAACTGAACAAATTATCAACTTAGTACTAAATTTTCTATATAATAATATACACTACAAGCCCATGAAGTCACTGGTAATTATGAAAATTTTTCTTCGTATTGTTAAAGTAATTATCAAATACAATTTACAGCACTTATACATTTATAAGTGTATTACTTCATTATTTATTGTCAGGATGTATTTTGTTTTGCTTCCTTTTAATAAATTAATAGTTTTTTAAGCAATCTTTTGTTTTCGACTTTTCGATACGCTCGCACCCCCAGCTAGGGTTATCACGCCCCCTTAAGGCGGGCTCGCCTCATAGTTTGAGAAACACTAAATTAATGACACTGAGGAAATGAAAAGTCAAATTGCAGTGTCCATTCAGATTGTTGACCCTGCAACTCTTCATATAACATTGCTGGAAATTTCGTATAGTATCGATATGTTGCGCGCAACTAATGGTGCTCACACTGAAATCCTGCAATAAAGCATTGTAAAAAAATAGCCTTCCTTTGCAGAACAAAAAAATGATAATAACGTGACTGAATAATTTTATTTGTTTTTTTCATTAACATTTGAATGTGTAGCCATATGCCTTTCGAAGACCCGTTATAACTTCAGTCAACCTAAGTGCAATACGAAACTTGTAAGGAAGATTTAAAAATTTTACTCCGCGAACAAGTAAAGGAATATATTTAGAACTCATCGCAGTCTTATGGAGGTGTAAATTCAAATTGTTATTCATTTTAAACGGAAAAGACTTTTGAATCATTGTTAGCATTGGCTCTTAAGTCAAGTTTATGGTAAGTTGCCAAATGTCATAGAGTTTACGGAAGTTCCCTGATGAGACAGTTTGAAATAAACCAGGAAACTTCGGGCATAGTTCCATAAAGTGGGCTTTAACCCTCAAAGTGATAAATGTTCAACCTCAGTTAAATTACATTTTTATATCTGTTTCCGACGTCAGAAGTCAAATAAGGAACGCTGACACAGAGCTGTGCCTTTTTTTATTTGTTTCTTTTGTTTATTTATTTATGCTCTGGAATTTTCATTTACAAATGGAATTGTATTTTTAAATGACACGCGCTTAGAAAGGAATTTTTTTTCATGAATATAAATCATGATTAAAATGTTATACTCATGAAACGCGCGCGCGAAATGTAATAAAACAACATATTCTAAGAAATGGATCTATAAAAGGAAATGAATGAATTAATATAATTCTGAACTTTTCAATCTGCAACATAATAATTTACATTTAGGTCACCATGTGGATGGTAAAATGTTCTTTGCATTACTTCTAACGTTGAAATAATACGTTTTTAGCAATTTTAGCTACCTGAACCATTTAAATATCTGAAACAGAAATGTGATTTTTACATTTAAATTAGTGTAGCATTCAAACTAGCCAAGAATTATGAAATGTAACAAAGTCATCATTTCTTGAAAGGCATTTATTTATGTTGTTCCATTAAAAATGCTAAAAAAAATATTAAGAGGAAAAAACCGCTTTTTTTCCATTTTAGATTTACATTTTTTGTAAGTAAAAATAACTAAATATAACGAAAAATAACTAAATATTTGCGCTGAATATGATTATAAAATATTTTAATCCAAATAAATTTATAAGTTTTTTTTTTTTTCGCAGTCGTAATTTGAAAATACCTTCAAATATGCATTTTACTTCCGTTCAAAACTGATAGATGATTTTTTTTAATTCAATAAAAAAACCTTTAAAACATAGCTAAATAAAAATAAATAAAATAATGTGTTTATTTTATAAAATATTCAATTATCTAAAATAAATAAATTAATATAAAATGTGCTATAACAAAAATCCTCCTTTATATTAGAATGATAATGACTTCTATTTTATCAAGTTTATAATGACTTTCAAAAAATAAAACTTCTAATGTATGTAAAACTTGCCAGTTAACTATTTTTTTTATTTTATTCATTCACCTCCCACTTTTTTTAATTGAATTTTTCTTATTTTTTTCCCTTTAACATTTTGCTGTTAACTTCGTATATACAAGCTTTTTCTCCCCTTTGCTAAATTTTGTCTGAGTTTTTAATTTGTTGGTAGCTATTTTAATTTTTTAGAAAAATTACTTTCAGAAATATTTTTTAAGCATAACATTTTAAGCTTATAACATTTTTCAGGTGAGCTTATTTTTTGAAAATATAAAAATGGAGCAGTAAGATTAGGTATTATATCATTTCTGTATATGCAATACATTATTTAATATCATATTTGTATTATCCTATATTATTTATTATTGTTTTGGTTTATATATATTAAAGTGTTATTTATTTTATCTTTGCATATTCACTGTACTACTTTTCACGAAAAATATAGAATACTTAGAGAATTATTGTAGTACAAAATGTTTTTATTTTTTAAAAATATTGTGTATTATATTATATCAATAAACTAAATATTAACTACTTTTAAATACGACTATTTTGATGAGGGTTGTTTGGTTTAATTAATCATACCTTATCAAAGCAAATTAACCCCAAAATTTTCTTCTCAGGTAGTCTTAAAAGAATATCATCATACATCTTTTTTATGATAGATGAAAAAAAAAATATCAGAATAATTTTATTATAATTTTTTTTTCGAATATTCTATTTTCTTCCACTTATTCAAGTTTTTGAAAATATTGCGTAGTTGCGGGTATTTAAGTTTAATTCAACTACTTGCACTAAGACAGAAGACATTCGATAATCAATACTTATAAAAAGTTTTCAGAGGAAAACAGGAACTGCTGTACAAAGAAGATATTTATATAAAACAACTGGTAGTGTGTTCAATATGAAAGTTAATTTTTCTTTTCCTTTTAAGAATATTGTTTTTAATCAAAAATTTCTGATCGGAGGATTTGGACATTTTATTGGAAAATTTTTTTTCGCTGTAAGAGTAAATGAAATTTTAAATAATACTAATGCTATTAATTCTTAAAGTACGACAGTGCACATGTGATATCGCATCTCTTCCCCTTTTTTTACATTTCGCCGCCTTTGCAATTGCATACTAAGCTATACAGATACATTTCGTTAATCCAGTTTTTTCCCCGATACTTTTCACGATTGTCTTAGTGCAGCAGTTGTTGTGTAGCGCAAGTGAAAGAAGAAAAAAATGTGGTGCAGCACACGGATATGGACCTTACAAAGGTTAAAAATGTTTTTGTTTTCGTACTACGTTACGTTTTCATTTTCTTCCACGATTTTAGTTTGACAACGGGATGGAAATAATTTTCCAAATTTAAATTTTGATGAAGTCCTTCAAATATTTTCTGACTATATATATATTCTACCAGGTAAAATTAATTATTTATGTGAGTTGTATTTATTTATTAATATAAAACGCGTTTTAATGACGATTTTTTACTAAACGCTCTTATATTTTGAATGAATGTTAAATAAATACAGTTGTAATGACCAAACAAATGTATAAACTTGGGAAAACTGTATTTTTTAAAGAATTCTAAAATTTGTTTTTCTTTTCTTTTAAACATTTGTTGTAAGTCTGAGTTATGATATTTACTTAAGAAATAAGACATTTTACCATTTGAATAAATTATAATGCATTTATCAAAAATATTACAATTTTTTAACAGTGGATTTTAGTATTATTTTTAGGTAATCATCATCATCTAGTGAAATACTGATTATTTAGATAGAAATACTAAATTTTTAATTTCTAAACAAAATGAAGATATTTAATAAATAGTAACGGTATATGCTTCTAACGAAATTTTGTGTTTTTTCTTTCATTTTTTATGAAACATTATTGGAAACTTAATCTTAGATTGGCCCTTTTTGATAATACTTGAAGGATAATACATTGTGCTAAATTTATATTTCGTCAAAAAAATCCTTAAATATTCCAAAATATAGTTTTCTTTACTATATAGAGTTGGATAACATTAACATAAATACATTTTATTCAAATTTATGCTAATCAAATAAACTACTTTTATAAACATAATGCAACATCATTTTGTATTATATAATTATATCTAAAATTTCCATGAATACTTATATTACAGAGAATAAAAGCCTATTGATTTTTCTTAAATCCATTAGAAATTCAATTACTTTGGAACTAATTACTCTTCTTGCTTAATTAATAAACTTGCTTACGATAGTACATTAAACTAAAGTGAGTTTTGCTTGGAAAATCGAGGCAATTTGTTTTCCTTTTTTGGAGTTTATGCTGAGTATTGAGTCAAATTTCTTACGTTTTTTTTCTGTATTTCTTTAAAGTACATTTTACTTTAGAATAGTTTTCGAAATATGCTTTAGAATATTTTTTAATAAGCTCCAAAACAAATTGGTTTTGAATCGATGCAACTTTTTTTAAATCTCATATGGAAAAACCGTGTTAGAAATATGGCATTTATAAAAAAAAATTAAATGTAATTAATAAATAACGAAAATTTTATACTGAAGATAAATTAATTATATTCATTATATTTAATGCACATTCAAAAAAAGTTTTTTTTTCCGAAAAAATATTCACGCTATTATTTAAAACATTACATCTGAGTTGCTTATAATAGCCACGGATATAAAACAAAGTTGGATTTAATAACGTCACAAAATTTTCTTTTAAAACATTTTAATGCGAAATGATACTATAATATTTTTTGATAAAAGCATTTGATAAAATATGTTAAAAAAGTATATATGTTCGAGACCTCTTTAAACTTTTTAAATGAATTTAATAATCTGTATTTGTGAAAATTACATCCTTTTACAAAACCTTAAAATGTAAGAAAATGCTATAATTAAAGAATATACAGAATAATATATAACTATGTATAATATTAATTTATAAAATAAACTTGTTAACACAAGTATAACAAAGTGATTTGAAAACCTACTGCAATTTAATATGTGACTTAATATTCAGGTATGAAAACGAAAAACACATTTATATACATTTTCAACAAATTTAACTCCGGTCTTATATACATTTTAAGCGTAAATATAGTAGTTTGTACTTATATTTCTTTAAATGAGGGATAAGATTTTATCAAATCTTGGATATGTCCCTTAAAACTTGTCATTAATTATAGATAATTTTTGCAGAAGTTATCTTTTCTTTTTTTTCTCATTTTACTAAATGCATTTTCAAAAACGGGTAAAAAAATATTTTAATGATTTCGGCCTTTGAGTGAAAGCGAAATTAGTTAAACATCCGCAGAAAAACATTTCCTTTTTAAAATAAAGTTTTTATACAGAAGTTTGTAATATAGATGATTATAATTAAATAACTTGAAATGTTTACATTAATTTGGAATTTTTTTAAATCTAGTGATCTAAGCGTAGTCTAAAAGGATATGAGTTAATTTTTTAATGAATGTGAAGTTATTCTTCCTTACAATATTTTAATAAGATAAAAATATACACGCACAGTGACCTTAATTTAAAAGAACCCAACGCCCTCAAGTGATAAATAATTTTGAGCTTTGCATATGCACTTTAGAATTATATACCTATGTTACATTCCACCAGAAAGCTGTTGTTAATCAAAATGTATGGCTAGTTACTTATTTTTTATAAACATTCTTTTAAAAATTTATTAATATATATGTATATATATATATATATATATATATATATATATATATATATATATATAAATTCTACAAACATTTTAAATGTCTGAAATACACTGACATGAAATTATAGCTATAGTGTTTTTTTTTTCTTTTTCCAATTTTACATTCATAGTTAGTATTTTTTAATCCAAACAACATGAATTCGAATGAAGAAAAAATCCTTATATATTCTTTTATATATATACTGTTGTGAATAGAATATTTGATGTAAATAAAGAATATCCAATTCCAGTTGTTTGAGGGGGAAAGATTCTAGACGAGACTCTACTCCATCTTTTGGATTTTAATTAATTTTCAAAAAAATTTTAAATTCAACATTTTCTCTTTGAAAGAATAAGTATAAAATGACTTGAGAAGAAATGAGTTAAGATTAAAATAGCAGAAAAAAATTGTATCCAGATGTTTTTTTTTTTTTAATTAAAGAACAGTTTGCACCAGAATATTATTTTCCTCCCCTTGAATTTAAATATATTTGTTGACTAAAAAACTTATTATTAATCGTTTTTACAAGTTTTTCATCTGTGGCACATTCCTTCTACTCCCCAAAAAGTGTAATAAATATGTGTTCAAATTTTACTTCTACATAAAGATGTAAAAAAAACATAAACAGATGTGAAATTGTAAATTTCAAGAACGTTAATTTTATGAAGTGGAGCTCTACGAAAGAATAAATCTCGTTGAAGCTTAATTAATTGCATTCATAACTACGGCAACTTTCTGGTGGGAATTTATGAAAATCAGCTTTTATAAGTTTCAACCACTTAAACTGAAGGATTTTTTTTGAGGACTTACCTGGTGAAACTGATGCTGAACACAGCTGGAAGAATCCTAAGCAGCGCAGCACCACCGAAAACGTTAAAAAACGTATTGACACTCCCCACCAAGAAATTGAAGTTCTCCGAATGACACATAACAGTTGTAACATACCACACCAACATCTCACTGCAAAGTTACTCAACAAACCAGTCACCCTTCGAGCGTACCACTTGTCCGCATCACTCGAAGGAAACATGCGGAAATGACCGGTTCTGGATCACCAATAGCAAAAAAACAAAACAAGTTCAAAATAAAAAATCCTCGGGATTTCCCAAGGTCCGAATTGGTCACGTCATCTGGACAAGAGCATCAGAAACAACAAGAAAATGACTAAAAATCCAACTCAGACACTTCGGTCTATTTGTGGTCCAAATAGCGCGCTATGTCTCTGGGTCAGCGAGAAGACGGCGAGAACGTGGTATCCTGCGCTTCTGATGGACTACCAGTATTCTAAAGTAAGCGCCGTCCGGGAGGGGTGTATCGGCCGGACGAACCGGAGTTTGCCGGAAGGAGGCGCTGCTGGCTCTGGTCGTGGTTCGATCCGGCAAAGGCTGGAGATACTTTAATAGCTGCTGGATACATCATTTCGCTTTTCGGCCGAGGAAAAGTTTTCGCCTTCTTCTGAACTCTGTTGGGAGATTTCCTTTCTCAGGTGTAGAAGTAGTTATGATAGTCGACTATATTCATGTTGGCGTCTAGAGCAACTTTATCTGCGGAGTTTCTTAAATAACATTCCTTTGGAAAATTTATCTAGCATTGGATTCATTTAAAATAAATTTTGTGGGAATGTTTCCAGTTCGTAAGATATCGGTTAAGTGTTTGGAAACCTTTGTAAAAACTTGAAAGTATATATACATATAAATATATATAGTTATCATTTTTGTTATGTACTTAGTCAGTCAATCGTCCTTTTTTAATAATAGAAATTGATTTTATATATTTGAAAATGTTTTCAATTGTAACTTTTTTTAAGCGAAGAGAATCCCTGCTGATACGATTTCAAATTAAGGGTTGACCAAAAACATTTAAATCGCTGTTCATCTATTGATGTAATTGGTTACAATTATTATTATATTAAATTTTCTATTTTTTGTAAGGATATTTAAAAACTGAAAAGTTACTTTGCTAGTTACATATAAAACACCATTAAGAAACATTATAAAAAGTTTATTTAGGAACATTTTTTAAAAACTTAAGTTTTAAGCTGTGATTTGTTTGAATTTGAGTCTTAAAATCTTGTTTTCATATTATACTAATAAATATTCCGTTATAGGCCTGCATTTTTTTAAGGAAATGAATTTCATATTTTTCTTTTTAAAGGAATATGCCTTATGACTTAAAACGCATTTTCCTAATAATGAAATATATTTAAAAAAAAAAGAAAAATATTTATTTATTTATATTTTTAAGTAATTATATATAAATGGCTTTTTAGGTGCTTTACTTTTTTTCAAAAGTAAAATATACTATTACCAAAAATGTTAAGTATAATAATGTAGCACAATTTTTCTAGAAAACTAAATTTTTTAATAAATAAAATTATTCTCTCTCTCATAACACTTTATATTACTTCATTGATATAATTAACCTTTTTTTATTCCAAGTATAGATTAAAAAAGGAAATAATATTAATCATTATACAAAAAATAAAGATTAGTCTCCAAATGATCAATTGAAAGTGGAAATTCAACGCATCAGGTAAATCAATTGAAGTAGTTCATAATCTACGTTAAATATTTAACAGTTGAATTCATAAATGCATATATTTCAATTCATATTTTTTCTACTGGATTTGTTGTATACTGAAATGTAATTATATGTTTCCCAGATAATAGATTTTATACGGATACATTCTATGCATTATTGAAGATGAAAACTATAATTTTTTTTAAACTTATGTGTATTTATCTCCGAATTATCACTTAATAATGCGAGAGATAATTTTACTGATAGATGTAGGTGATTTCGTAAATGATTAAAACCGATAAACCGTAAAACCCAGTATATAATGCTCACCAGCGTAATACGCGCTTCTGTAATTTCCATCTGGAGTTTTTAATGTTTACGTATATTCATCGTATAACGCTCAACCTCGTGTTTACGAATAAACCTGAAATACTCGTATATTTTGAAGTACTTTATTGGAGGAATTATTACAAGTTTCAGAAAAAAAAATAGCATACTTCTAGAACTTAAATCTTTTAAGTTCATAAAGAATGCCATTTCCTATCAATAAGCAATATTTCGATACATTATAAAGCCTAATTTTTTCTAATATATATAACACTCATCTGTAAATTTCGATTTGATTTTCTTGTGTGAAAAGTGCATGTTATAAACCGGATTTTACGGTAAGTCCAAACAATTTGTAACGAATTGAAAGAGGGAACTTTGAAAACAAGGATTCGACTAATACATTTCTTTTAAATATAGAGGGAATATAATGATCGAAACACATAATTTTCAGTACAACAGAAATCAAATAGCAGTTGCTACTTTAATACTAGTAATATGGTATTTTTAAGTATTCTGAAAAAAAATCAGTTATTAAAGGAAATACCGAGAAAAGATGGTGATACTGTAGATTTGAGAAACCCAAAATTATATTTAAAATGGTGTGAAATTACATACGGACGTGTAAAGATTTATCAACGGATATTGATGTTAATTTTTCCTGCATGCATGTGTATTAATACATTTTCACATCAACGTTATCTTGAATAAATCCATTAGACAAATTATTGGCTTAGGTTTCCAGCATGTCAATATATTTTTATTTAATCACAAGTGAATTAAAATAACAGTAAAACAATATTAAGATTTCGTTTATTCGAAATTTTTTAAGATTATATTTTCAATATTTTAGTATATATTTAAAACAAAATAATGTGTAATTCAAATGCCCCACTGATTTTAAAGAATGAGAAAAGTTATTTGCAAAATTATATATTAAAAATTACTTGGTTAGAATTGAAATTCTTCAGACTTTAGAAATCCATCAAACAGTAAATAAATAATAGATAATTTTTTTTAAAATTTAATAAAGAAGTTCTATATGTGAAAATATATATGTTTAATGAATAATTGAATATTTCCGGATCATTCGATATTACCCCAACAAATAAATTTAATTTTAAATTAAAGTATAATGATAATCAAAAATTTAGAAATGAAGCCATACAGATTAGGGTTAATATGTATATATTTTTTTATTGAAGCATAAGAGAGAGAAACCTAAAAACCATTGAAACATAAGAAACCTAATCCAAATTAGATGAATACTTCATAGAAGATTCATACTTATTTTTTTTCTAAACAGTCTTGAGCACATCTAAAACAAGCATATCAATAATATTAGCTTAAATAATTCTAATTCAACAGCTATCATCTGATATGTGTTCAACAAATACAATTTAGGTATTTTGGGACTATTTAATCTTAAGCTTTGTTTGATAAGGAGAATTTCAGTTTCTCCTGATAATAATAAAATCGTGATCTACTTTTATAAAAGTCCATGTATGTTCTGATTGTTTTTTGGTCGTTTAATCTTAAATTCAGAAGCAAATATTTTTAGTCTTGATTTTTGTCTGTAAGATATTCTTTTAAAGAAAAAAAATATAATTTGTATGTAACATTGAATAATACTTTAATAAATTTATTAAATTTGGTGAAATATTTATTTGTATGACAAGTATCAGTAATTATCAGTATTGCTATACCATCTTATTGGTTTAACGTTTATGTTAGAAATGTAAAGAAACTTTAAAAAGCAAGAGCTATTGCACTGTCAAAACATTTAACATATAGTTATATGTTACAGTTCTAATTATTCTTAAAATAGCTAAATTCCTTTAAGGTATCCGGAAAAGGTGAATGACCAAATGTGATCAAAATGCATAATTATTTCTTATTTTATAGAATAGAGCTATCTTTTAGATTTACAAATCATCTTTCGTTTTGTTTCTACGATTTTTAGAGGCCAAATTACAATCTAATTTATAAAATTAGAGAGAACGGAATTGAAACTTTAACCTACCAGAAGGGGGCATTTTTAAAGTGTTCAAATTTATAAAAACATCTTCAAAATCTAATGAATAAAAGTATTATAAATGTATTTATATAAAACTTTTTGAATCTGACATTTATATTATTTTTTGTTATTTCACTAAAACATTTCTTCTTGTAGGAATGTTTTTTGAGTTATGACCTATTATTTAAATAATAGTCTTATAAAAAAATGTCACATGACTCGTAATATTCACTCGATCAGCTCTTAAATTTTTAAAATTTTAGCAAAACACTAAAATGTCAGTATAAATGTTGTTTTAGTAATATTTTTACTGATGCAAATACACACACAAATTCATTACCTTTTTCTCTCATTGTTTTGAAGTTTTTCAGAAATATTGCTAAAAATTCGCTTATAATTTGATTTTTCTAAATTCTATACACATTTTTAAATATTGTTAGTTAAGATTTAATAATTATTATTATTGATTCCTAAGAACATCATTCATAACGTTTTAGTATGTTATTATTTTTTAAAGTACTCCGAACGTTTTCGGATACCTTATGAGCATTAATGCATAACAGTTAAAATGTTTTTTCTTCCATATGTTGCATTAATAAAAATTTCTAATATGCCTCAGTTTTATATTTTATTTAATCGTCATCTACAGAGTATTCTAATGATTATGTTATGCTAATTCAGTTTTTGAAAATAATTCTGATATTTTATCCAGTGATTTGAATGCAAAAATCAGAAATTGTGCTAAAAGAGATAATTATAAATTTAAAAGCCTAAGTGATTTATGAAAACACAAATAAAATGAAAAGGACGTTAGTATATTCTTGAAACTCTTTTGATTTAAGCTAACTAGAATCCATTTAATTTACGAAACAAATTAGATCCCGGAATATGTAACAAGGATTTCTTTGAAATGAAACTGAAACAATAATTTATTAATCAAATTGGGAGATATTATTTTCCCTAGTCAAGTAAATATTTTATCGTTATATGTGTACATTTATTATACAAATAGTGGGTGAACTATAATCGGAAGAGATATCTAATGTTAGGTAAACGAGATTTCCTCAAAGGATATCGATTCCGTGTGTTAAAATATCTATATTTAGACTCTTCTCCAATCATTATAACGATTATCACTTTACAGGTCAATTGCATCTTCAACTTCTCGGCTTTTAATGAATACTGAATAAACAAGCATTCACTGCTACTTGTTTACATATAGAGTGAATAGAGGGCTTAGATTCCCAATTATGTATAGAAACTAAAGTAAATCTATATTATGAGTTAATAAACCCTTTAAGCAAGCATAATTATAAACATTATCATTTTGTTTATTTTAATTTTATCACTTTTGTATAGTTAATTCAATACATTGAGAAAGCGAATGAGTGAATATTAACGTAGCACTATTCAGCTACACGAGGGCTTTTGTCGACTGACCACGTAATTTTGAATCATGGTCAAGTGGCGTGAACGACACCTGAGCTGGCACCCCCTTTTCCTAACTTCCACACCACACCAACGAGAGGGCATTTGAGCTCTCAAGAAATTTAACTTCCCTACACGCCGGGTCTTTAGTGGCACTGGGCTCCAACTCATGACATTCCTGTCATGATTCCATACCTTTACCACTGTGCTACCGCAGCCCTTAGTTCAATACAGACTATTGTTGTTATAACGGAATCTCACAAATGAATTTTTCCATGTATTGTTGAACATTGTGAAAGATTTATTCGTAGCCGCTGTAGTCTGGTTGTAAATGTAACTAGCTCGTGAACAGTGTGTTATAAGTACGGACCTGGTATTATTGAAGACCCACCGTGCAGACGCCGATTCACATTAAATATGTCTAGGCTTAAACGTCCTCCCGTTGGTGGGGAAGTTAGGAGAAGATGTGCCAGCTCAGGTGTCGTCCTCGCCACACTTGATCATAGTTCCAAATTACAAGGTCCGTTACCAAAAACAATTGAGTAGCTGAATTTAGAGCGACATTAATATTCACTCACTCCAAGATTCACACATTCAATAATTTTAATTTTGAAACCAATAAGAACCACTAACGTTTAACTCTTGATAAGATTTTGATAGTGGAATATAATAATTAGCAGCCATTTTTACATAAAAAGTAATAATGAGCCAGTTACTAACTGTATCACAATTAGTACCTATCATTAGTACCTTGAACTGGTACATATCGTTTTCAGAATTGTTTATTTTTCCGTCTTACTAAGGTCGCAACATCTGTTGCCATAGTGTCCGCGGTAGTCTTATAGGCCACGGTTGCAGATGTGGGGCCAGCGTTGTCAAGTCGCGGCCGGTCTTAAGTCCACTAAAATGCCTCATTTGGAGTAATGTATATTCTATTTGTAGTGGGTCAAAGTCCTCATGTTGATGTGATATTCAAGTTGAAATATTTTTAGTCTTACCCAGGTGTAATTTTTCCTCGTGGTTCAAAATTGTGAGATGTATCGTCCGTGTTACCTTACAGCTTAACATTCATAAACACTATTTCGCTTATTATCCGTTACCATCAGTGAACAACTTGAAACATTTCTCCTTGACTTACATTCAGATAAAACTTACTAATCCAGGCAATACCACATAAAATGTGTGGTCAAGCAGATATGAGTAAAATATATTAGTCTAGATACAAATCCTGTTTTATAAAAGAGTTGCATATCATGATCCAACTATAGCTCTCTATTGACATAATTTATCAAACAAAACGCATAATCAGGAATTATAAAACCGATTGATCGTCAGATTTTTTTAAATACATCACTCGTTGCAAAAAAGAAAATTAGAAAATATTTTTGAAAACAATTTTGAGTTCATATTGTATTTCTACAGAAGAATATTGGTGGGGGGTGGAATGTTGAAAAATAGGGTGCTGATTTAGGCTACAACCTTATCATTTCATCATGACTCTAAACTATATTGTATATCTCCAGTAGCATGTATTTTATTTTTAAGTGTGACGTTGATAAACAATCAAACTATATTAACTAATTTTATGCCAAAATTGTTACTTTCTAAACAACTTTTTTATATGATATATATTTCCTCATTGGAGTCTGGGAAACATTTATTACACATACAAAGTTAAATTGCAAAACTAAACTTGCTTTTTAAAATAAAACGAAACATATGTGATGGAAATGTTTTTCATGGGTTACAAAAAAAATCTTTATCAGAAAAATATTTTTAAGTATTGCTGAGATCAGATATATAAACTAAAATACATATTGTGCAACATACATCAGGAACCCAGAAATGAAAATTATTGTCCGTTAATGATCTATTTTTTTTTTACCCTTTGCTAAGATGCATATAAATTTCCACATTAGGCCGTTAAACAAATCTACAGCATTTTTGTATATTTGTTGTAATTTCCATATTTTATAATGATAAAGAGTTATGCATAAACATCCTACTAGCCATCTAGAAACATAATATTTTGAGAAAATCTGCTCAGAATTAGATTAAACAAACTGTCGCAATTTTATGTCATTTCAATGAATGATAGAGTTGCAATTTTTTTTAACCATTTAAGTGTCGCCGGTATATACATACGTCTTGATCAGCCAGTATGTTACGTCCCTAAATGTGTATGTATATCGGTCCTTCCGAAATACGATTATTTGCATTCGGCTGCTCTGTTTAAAACTAGTCCTATGGTTTAGGAATGCCGTAAAACGAGCCAGGCAGCGAATGATTTGCTTACTTCAAAGAAGGATTTGCTTATCTTCCCCCCGCCTCATTAAACTACCTACACGCGCCTATGTAGGGAGCAAATTGTGTAGCTTTTAATCGACAGTTAAGGGGTTCACCCATAAGACGGCTTGTTATTCAAGAATTTTTAGGACATTTTCTTGGCGAACAGTAAAAATATAGAACTTGATACTTTTTATCATTTATTTATACCAGTGCTTCTCAAACTTTCCATGCTTCCGACCCAATTTTAAATCATAATTTTCATCACGCCCCCTTTGTACGATAGCAATATATAGAATACATTAATAACGTACATGACGTATATAAGGTTACAATACGACTCTAATTCTACATAGCTCAAAATAACATAATAGTAATACATTTTATAGATGACAGGCCCATGGAAGTCGCCAGTAACAATTAAATATGTTCTTATCTTAGTATTGATAAATTAATAATCAAATACATCGTGCACCACTGATATATTTATAAATATATTATGTCAATGCAAATGTGTTAGAATGTTTTTTGTTTTGCAACTTTTCAGTAAATTGATCATTTTTTTAAATATTCTTTTATTTTCGACTTTTCGATATGCTCGCGCTCCCCAAGTAAGGTTGTCATGTCCCCCTACGGGGCGCACTCCATAATTTGAGAAACGCTGATTTACATGTATCTTAAGAATATGTATGGATTTTTATTCAAAAATATCCAATAGAACGTGAGTTATAGCTTCGAAAAAATGGACGCTCACTTCCTCCACGATTCCGGATGATTGGCTTATCTAAAATAAAAAAAAAAGATTAACGGAGTTGTAATCTATAAGCCTAAATGTACAAAATGAAGTATACTCAATTGAAAACATCGAAAATTGGATTTTTGGTAGACTTCTGAAGAAAATGTTTCAAATTCCATGTTTTTTTGTTACATTTTAGTTATAAAAAAAGATGTAAATATTAAACTTTTAAAATGATTATAGTTTATTCAATGTGTCTATAAATCCGGAATGTACCCAATAAATTTGTACTAATTCTGTCAAACAGTTCTTGAGATATAATAGAGGAAAGTTTTAAAAGCACAGTTTTTAGAAAAACGCGTTTGAAAATTGAAGTCTGGATAAAACTATGAACATTTTAACTTATCCTCCATCGACGATACCAGGTCTATTGAGTACTTTTTTCTTCTTAAGTTTCTTTCAAAGCATATATTTCTGCTCTTGTATCAATTATGTCCTTTTTTTAATGGTGCTTCTCTTGCACCGCTAAGAGCACGAGATGCGTGTTTCATCACGTTTCTATACATAAGTATGCGTTTCGCCGCCAACGGGGCATCCCAGAGTCGTCATTACTTTTAATACTCCTACAAAATCTTCGTCAATGATAATAACATATAAGTGCGTTGCAATTTCAGTGATCTTGGGTCCAAAGAGTAGATGCTTTGAAACAAAAGTCCAAAACAACGAATTAAGAGTTTATAGATTTGTTATTGTTTTGTGTTTCTGCGAGAAAGATAAATCCCTTTTACAAGTCTTACATATTACAGTTTCAGAAATAGCAGTAAATACTGAAACAAACTCCTAAATGCAATACACGAAACTGTTTTTTTAGTTTTCGGTCATAAGCTAATTCCGTATCATTTTAGGTGGTAAGAAGGTTTCAACTAAACTTTCGCTTTTTATCTTCACCAGGACGAAGATTTCTAGTCGTACTTCCTCTTCGCGACCACTCATTGCAAAAATAAATAATTCGTAGATGTTGTTCTCTTTGAAGCTAAACTAAGAATAAAATAAGTTCGAGAAAATATTCGGCAACCATACATATTTCCTTTCAAACCTGTGCAAACTTGTCTATACATGTATGAAGGTATATTTGTATAGAAGGATATCTCACATTTCAAGCCGTCTGTACACAATAGGCGCAATCTTTGACTGTAAACTCCAAATAGCTGCTTCTGCTAACTGCTTTATATTTGTAACGATTTCGAATTTAAAAAAAAATTAAAATTTAAAATTAATCACTTTAAAATTTTTTGTGAGTGAAATAAAGTGAATTTAAAAAAAAATCACTTTACCGCAATATTTTAGGCATGCTACGGGAGCAATTTATGGAAGGAAAAAATATTCCATGGTTTGAACCCATCACTTGGGTGAATCATCCTTTTAGGGGTTAATATCAAAAGTCCGCACAATGAAAACACAATGTGATTTTCTCTCAATTTGACCAACTCGCACATTATAATTGTAGACTGAGGAGTGTTAACTAATTATTAACTCTAATAAAAAAATATATGATGTAAGAGATTATTAACAACAACTAACAAAGATATAACAGAGACTTCTTCGTCACAAATGATTAACAGTTAATTTGTATCTTCCTTGGTACGGGACGACAGTAGTAGCTGAGTGATCATGGTAGCAAGATAGTTGCCAGCATTGTCAAATCGCAGGTTCAAAACTTTGTGTCTCTGAAAAATCTTCGTGTAGAGGGGCTGATGTATGCTAAATCTGTTGAGGCTCATTGCCCTACCATTAGTATGGAAGCTCAGAGAGGTAATGCTATCTCAGCACTAGACTGTGATTCAAAATTATTAGGCCGGTCAAAAATAACCCTCGTGTCGCTTCACAGTGAGATTTAAATTGAATCCCTGGACAAATAATTATTTTCGGAGTACTTATTTCAAGGATTTTTTTACCAGATCATAATTTTCGTTTTAAACGTACTCGAATATAATCAGTTTGCTCTTGATATATATAAACCAGCGTTTCTCAAACTTTCCACATTCGCGACACAATTTTCAATCAGAATTTCCATCGCCGATCGATGGTATGTGTTAGACTAACATCAATGCATCGTCGCGACCTCAGGAGAGAGGGCAACAGAGCATGTGAACTAGAGGAGAAATGAATGGAGCAATCTTCTTTTTTATGACGAGTCCGTTTTTCTGTTCATCCGGATAATAGGCGTATTTTCATCTGGAGAGACCTGGCAGTAGGAAAAATCCTGCGTTCGTGCACTAAAGTGTCAGATTTGGCGGTGGGGTAGTGTTGGTGTATGGTGTGATCTCCATTGACGGGCGCACATACCTCTAGATCATTCGAGATGGACCTCTGACTGCTCGCCGATATAGGGATGAGACCCTCAGACCTATTGTAGTTCCTTACGCTGCAGCAATCGGAGATAGCTTCATTTTAATGGACGATAACTGCAGCCCACATCGTGCTAACATGGAGGAGGATTTCCTTTTCGAGGAAGGAATCGTATGAATGGAACGGCCAGCGTGTTCTCCAGACATGAATCCAAAAGAGCACGTTTGGGATGCTTTAGGAAGACGAGTTTCTGGTCGCCAACCACCCCCACAAACTATCCAAGAACTGGAAAGAGCTGTTCTGGAAGAGTGCGACAGAATACCCCAACTCGTGATTAATAGCCTCATTGACTCCATGCCTCAAAGGTGCTCAACATTGCTGGCCGTCCGTGGAAACCATACCCCCTACGGAAAATGATTTCCTTTGAAGAAAACACCTTTCCTTATTCTTTTTTTCTCATAAGCACAAATTGTGTTTTTTCCTTTTGTACACAAATGCGCAAAAAAATGCATTTTTTTTCGCCCAACACATGTGTAATTTATTCTCATATAACCTACTAAGTCTGTCGATCATGTATCAATCAGCTAAAAAGTTTCCCAGCCACATGATCCACCTAAAACCGCAATACCCTTTAGTTATTTTGAGCAGTGTATATCATATGCATTTTTTTATTATATCAGAGAATATTTTGTTTTGTTTCTTTTTAGTAAATTGATAATTTTTTAAATAATCTTTTATTTTCTACTTTCCGATACGCTCGCGCCTTCTTGTAGGGTTATCATGCACCCTAGAGAGGCGAGCCCCAAAGTTTGAGAAACACTGATATAAAAAGTTCTTCATTCGCTTCAAAGCTGATATGGTCGTGCTGCAGCACCAAATTATAAGGTGTCTCAGGGGTGTTAAATTTTTTTAGAGGTCTGAAAATATAAACGATTTTCAAACGAGTATAATTATTTTAAATTTAAATTAAATGATTCGAATCTTTTACGCTTTATTTATAATAGAACGGGGCTTTAGAAAAGTATAAAATGTTTAAAATATAGTAAAAATTTTAAGTCATAAGCATATGAAAATTCTATAATAAATATTAAGTACTTTTTGCTTCGCGCGCGCTTTTTTCTAAAATATTATCATCTTATGTATAAAACTTTATAGAACTATACAATACATCATACTCTTTAAACCATACTTAATTTTAGTATTATATATTCTTTGTATTTCAAAATATTTGCAAAATATTTTTAAAAATGTATTTTTTTATTTATTAAAATATCTAAGTTATTATATTTATATAAAAGTAGCTACAGTGTAATCAGAATACATTTAACTTTATAAATCAACTTATAGCTTGTAATTGAAGCTACTATTTTAGAAAATAGCATGCGCTAAGTAATACTTAATAAATATTTCTAATATAAAAGTTTCTTATTTTCATATGCTTATAATTTTTGAAATTATGATTATATTTTAAATATTTTATACTTTTCTGAAGCCCCATTCCTTTATAAATAATGTGTAAAATATTCGGAAAATTTAATGTAATATTAAAGGAATTATACCTGTTTGAAAATTGTTTATATTTTCAGACCTCTAGAGAAAGTTAACACCCCTGAAACCCCTTTTAATATATCATTAAAAATATTTCATATTAGACGAACCTTATATCATTAGTCATTCATTTACAAAATGAATTATTGTTAAAAAATACGTTTTAATTCAACAATAACATTACTTGAAATGCTATTTGAAACAATTAAAAAAAAGAAATCACTATTTTTTTTCTTCACATTCATGTATTCTGTACGTTGTGTGTCTGACATATGATCATCAGAAAAAAAGTTAGAATCCATCCAAAATGTTCTAGTTCATGTTCATTGTTCTGAGTACCATAAATTTAAGGCTGTCTCTTTATATACGTTTTACGATTGCATTAACATTTAAATTGAGTATCTTAGATGCACTTAATCCACATAATTTGCCTTGCATTTATTGAATTCGCGTGCATTTCATTTTTCTCGTTCCGTATCAAGAACCTTGTGTCTTTGTCCGCTTTTCAACAAATCAATTTCTTCCACTAATTTTGCATTTTGTATCCAGAACTTTCATTTTTAATTTATTCTAATATTAAACTGAATTACTGAAAATTATCTCCGATAGCTAATCCTCAGTTATTTCTAAATCAGCATTACGTGTCTCATTTACAAGCGCATTGGCTTCAATGATTTCATTATCATTTTTCTGATAAGAGGATTAGGTAGAGTATTGTCTAATTTAAAATAAACCCATATTCGTCAGGATGTTGGATTTCTAAGGACAACAGCTATTTTATCGCTTTAAAATAAACCTTCTATGACATTTTAAAAAAATAATTAAAATATATTGTTAATATTATCATAAAGAAGAACGTAATGTATTTATGTTTATATGCAGTTTTAATAAGAATCCTTATATTTGTTATAATTTATGTGTGGTTTTAAAATGGTTTCGAGTTCTGAATTTTGAATAATTAATTTTTAGCTTTTTAATTTGTTTACTTATATTAATCACAATAGAGTTACATTATTAATGGACTTATCACGGACGAAAAATTACAAATTTCTTACTTAAAGAAAAATCAATCTTTTCTAAGCGGAGGGTCTTCGGTGACACTGGGGCACGAATCCATGACACATATCATCTCTTAATCGTTTCCACTAGGCTATTGAGGACCTAGAAATGTATTCAGAAGGTAAATATATATATATATATATATATATATATATATATATATATATATATATATATATATATATATATAATGACTTCTTGAAAATCTTTTAAATCCAAATTTATTTCGAGAAATCACATTTCTCAAAGTTTAATTTAAATAAGTCTGAATGGTGTAAACTTGTAAAATTCAGTTTTGGAAGTGGTCTGATAACAGCAAAATAATTTTTTTATGTGTAAGATGTGATTTCATGTTTCTATATATATGTATGCTTTGTTAGAATATGTCTTAGATTGTTTTTAGTTTGATATTACTTTAACATTGCTTTGATGAAATCTATATAATAACCAATATTTTTCATGTTGATTGCTTAGTATATAGAATGATGTGTAAAAATGGGTTAAAATACTGTATATAAGGGTTTCAAAACAGTTAAAACAAGAATTGAATTGGGGTTGTTTAAACTTTTCGAAACTAACGATAAAAAATAATGGTATTTAAGTGTGTACTCACTGCATGATACATATACAATATCGTCCGTATTTCAGAAAATAATGATCTTACTAGAGATAAAGCCCTCACACACACACACACACGCTAAACCGAATTTAAGTGCTTATTCAGAAAGAATATGGTTTACGAACTGTTAAAGTCATCTTCTTTTTAAAGACATCATATGATATCATTTGAATTAATTTATAAGGATCATGTTTCGTCATCTGAAGATTAAGACTTTCCTTCTGTTTCTACCGAAGAATTGTTAGTCGATATTTTTTTATTGTTAATTAGATTAAAAAACTGGTCAAGGTGTATCGAACATATTGATTGTAACCAAATATGAAGAAGTGTAAAAAGAGTAAATATATATATATATATATATATATATTCCCCCTGTAATCAGCTGTAGTTCAAAATCATGTAACTCGATGATAATACTACATTTTTCTGCAAATTAAAAAAAAAACGAAGGCAAAATGAAATTTACCTCATTAATACTAGAGACTGAAAATTAATATATACCTATATTGCCCAAAAGAAGGCATTTTGACAGCAATATGAACGAATGATTTATGTGTAAAGAAATTTGTTCAAAATTAACTTTTAATTTTTTTAATTATTATTATTTACAGTCATATAACAAGTTATTAGTAATTATTAGCAATAAACAAAATTTATTCCACTTGGTAAAAAACATATCCTAAAAAAATTTAAGACATTGTGCATTATATATGCCATTGTTTATCTAATTGAAATTAAAAAGTAGTAAAAATGACTTCCTTAGGTAATATAGTGCTAAATATATTTGTGTTGGATAATATACAGGCTGCTGCATACTATGCTTAACGCTAGAAATTTCCGGATTTCGATTACTCTTATACGTCCACAGGTGTTATTTTGACACTGTGACATAAAATAGATAAAATAATGGTTTTAACTGAATAATTGCAGGGCTACTATTCAGTAGGATTTAGTTTTAAGACTTTTTAAAGTTATTTCATGTAATCAACATGTTTCATGACCTTTTATAGCATAAGAAACAGACGTTGACGTTGTGTTTTGCAAAGCTTGTTGGACCACTGTTAGTCGCAAAACATTTCGAGTCGTACATTTGTCAGGAAAACTTCTATTATGCAGTTTATATTATGTGTCATTCCATAGCGATATATATATCAGGATAAATTAGCAATTTCATCAGGATTTAGATCTTTTCTACGAGTGATCGTTTCAGAGTGTCTGCTCTGCACAATGTTCGAAAATGAAATGATTGTTTTCTTTTCTATGAGCAGATAACCAAATGCTATGTAATGAAACACTTAGATACAACATTTTTAGGAAAATAAGATTCGTTTCCACTGTTAACCCAATAACATTGCATTCAAGTTCGAATAAAATGTGTGATAGTACTTTAGGAAGTTAATTTTACTAATAGCAATAAAGAACGACAGCTATTTATGACCTTAAATTTCCTTGTTGTCAAAATGACACCAGTGGACATTCTATGCATTTTTAGTTGTAAAATCTCTCCTAATTAACTTAGAACCACAAAAATTTTACTGTGTATTTAGGATCAAAAATAACTAAAAGGCACGAAAAATTTTCCATTTCCTTGCAAATATGCAGAAAGAAGAACCAACTGAACAGGCTGTGTTGTCAAATTGACACCGATGGACGTTCTAGTTTTAAATAAATCAATAATTTCTCAGCTATATCAAATTATCATATGAAAGCAGATTAAATGATATATTTACATGTCTTCCTATTTATTTTTGATTCAACCATAACAGTAATTAGTTACAAGAAACAAGCCTTACTTTTCCAGAGCTTAATTTTAGCAAACCACTATAATGACAAGAATCGATCTTGTTTTTATTATTACTTTAAAAATCTGTTCACGAAATGGTAAATACACATCTGAGGATTAAATTAAAATAAAATACCAGAGGTTAGACTCCTCTTCTGGTAGCGGATGCAAAGAGCGAACTTCTTGGAGCATCCAGACACGAATAAGTTCAACAGAACACCGCACGCAGAAAAGATGCTTTGTCTCTTAGCGCAGTGTTCCGCTACCTTTATATTGCTGCGGATCGGTCAACGTTTGATAATTTTACCGCGGCCCGCTGAGGGTGGGACGCGTTGATTGTTTTAATTTAACAATTTTAATTTAGTTACATTTAAATATGCCTTCAGAATAAACTATAGTTACACCAAAAATGAATAAAAGTTATTTAACGTGTAATGTATATGATTCCCGTGGAAAGCTGTGCAAATCCGAGAGAAATGCATCACTTTAAATAAAATGGCAAATAGTTTAATGTTCTTTTGGCGGCCCGGCACCATTTGATCCACGGGCCGGGGCTTGCGGAGCACTGACTTAGCGCATCAGTAGCTGTATCTGTCTATGCAGGAGTGTCAAGTGAAACCGACTTAATGTCCACTGTGCTGATAGTCAATGTTGCTGTAAACGTCGTCACAACGTACAAGCGGATACTGAGAGTGCTGAAAACATTCTTGTTTCCTGACTAATGGCTTGTGATGGTTGCACGGTTTTGCAAAGCTGAACCCCAAAATAATGTCTGTATTCTCGGATATTATTCATTAGAGAGCGTAACGATCATGAAAGCCATTCAGTATGACTCTTAGAAACATATTTATTCCATAATTGCATGACATTTGTTTTATTTTGATCAGTGAAAAGGGCGATATCACGGAATGATATACAGCATTTTCGATATGCACCAATCATGTCTCTACCGAAATGCGACACTTATTGGTAAGTATTTATTCTACTTATTCAAGGAATAACACGATATTATAAGCAAGCTATGACCGTTTAATGCGCTTTCTGAAAGAGAAATGTTCTACACAAATTTTTGTTACGCAGTTCTTAAGATGTCGTTCCTCCAACCTGCATCGTCTACATGCAATGAAATGCTAATCATTTGCCTATCTTAACCGTTTCTTCTTTTCAAGTGATTTTAACGCCTTTCTTACTTGTGCTGCAGGTGTAATGGTCAGCTGCTTAGACATTTGGAAATATGAGAAATGTATGTAGTGCATTGATAAAAACTTGAGATAATGTCTTTAATCTACACTTCAATCATTAATTGAACATGCCTTTTTTAGAATTTTTTTTTGTTCTATTCCTTGGTTGGTTTTATTCCTTATTATATATAAGAAAATACTATTTTTTTAATAAATTTTTAACTTTGAACATAAAATTTTACTTTTTGGTTAAAAGAGATGGTCTTCCTTAACACAAACATATATCTTCCCCTGTCATTTTTTTATTATCAAAAAGCCTATTTACATTTATTCTGCATGAAATTTTAAAAACAGCTTGTTATGTAGTGTATTGATAAAAGCTTGATAACGCCTTTAGTCTACACTTCAATCATAAATTAATCATGTCTTTTTTTGAAAATTGTTTGTGCTTTTACACCTTGCTTGATTTTATTCATTATTATATATAAGCAACAAATATTTCAATATACTCATTTCATACTTAAGTAATTTTGAAGTTAAATGGTACAAAATTTGTATAAATATTTAATGACCGGGTGAAATACAAATCCTTAAGTAAATGAATATGGACTTGTGTTTATTTTTTCCTTATATCCCCAAAAATACACATCTCAAGAGGTTATTGTAAGGAATTACACTTCCTTTTGTTTTCAATATTTGATATGCCTAAATAAATTAAAATATAGAAAATTATTATATTCCTCTTAAAATATGTACAACGTATCTAAAATAAAAGTTTCTTCATTCAAATTATGTATCGTTATTTAACAAATTATCTAGATATTGTATTGTAGTTGTTATTTTACAATTGATTATAAATCAAGCATTACTCTTATTCATATTATAAAATTATTTGTAACTTCTATGCAACATAAGTACAATTTTACTGTATTCTTAAACGAAGGTTAGCACTTAAAACTTCTACCTTTCTTCAATGATATATAGGAAAGCTGTACGATTTGATAAATCACAGGTGTACATACACTATATGGAGACGGGTAGAGAGCAAAAGATTTAAACTCCTGCTTTGAATCGATAGAAAAACAAAAACAGGCGTGATCGGTGCCAGTAACTGCCAATTATTCTGGGATGCAAACAAAGTACAGAATAGACGACCGACGCGCTAATTAAAATTATCCGATGGAATGCACATTCTACTTTATCTTCGGTGGAAATCCCAAAATAAAACAACAGCCGTATTTGACAGTTTGGCATTTTGGATGAGTTGGAAACTCTGGAGTTGAGTCTCACCTTGCGTAAAATAATAAAATAATATCATCATTTTGTGCCACTAAAGGTTATGATGCACAGGATAAAAAAAGTATCCCCTTGTTAACCTGGAATGTAAATGACAATAAATTAACAGTTTTGATGGTTTTAATTTTGCAGAACGATTGCGTTAATTTGGAATAGGTTAATCACCAAATTATACATGTTCAGAGAAAATCAATATTCAACCCTTCTTTGCATGATTTTTTTTCCTGATTTGTGAAATAAATCAGGGTGGTATAATTTATGCTTTATATTAAAGGAAAACAGTTTAAAAATACGAGTATATATATATAACATTAAAAAAAATTCAAAAAAGCAGTATGATGGAAATATCCATCATTATGCAAATTTACATGTTTAGCTCAATAAAATAATATATTTCTGTATCATTTTTATTCCCGAGGGTAATTAAAAAACAACAATTATTATTATTGTTATTCTATTTTAATCTACATCGGGGTAGGTCGTTAGAAATTGTGTCATCTAGACCATTTTGGTGAAGTCGCACGTTTTCACTACTTACTTACCGGTCAAATTGGTGACACCATGTTTCGTCACCAGTAACAATTTGTGGCAAAAGCCATATTCCTCCATATTATAATGTTGCAGATGACTCAAAAACAGGGCCATTTGAGTATTGCACTGTTCGATAATCAGTTGGGGGAACCCAGGACGCTCAACTTTCTGGAATGTTAAAGTGTTGATGCATTATGGTGTGAGTGATGCCCACGCTAACACACAGTAACCGATGGATCTCGTCCATGGTGATTAGACCAAGCCGGTGCCCATCGTTTCTGGTAAGTTCATGATTTTCTTCTTTTTTGATCACAAAAGTACATTGCTTGTCGAATTCCTGGAACGGGAAACCACCATCAATGCCCAGCGTTATCAAGCCACTTTACACAACCTTAGACCAGCCGTTAAGTCGAAATGCCCAGACATGTTGTCAAAAGGCGCTATTCTCCCGCATTATATTACCCATCCATGTACGGCTAATGCAATGAAGAAGGCATTGCAGCAGTTTCGGTGGGAAAGGCTGGAGCAGCTACCGTACTGTCCAGGCCTTTCACTGTGTGATTTTCATGTTTCTGGACCTCTAAAATTAGCTATTCATCGACATTGACTCACAATGGTCAACAAAGTGTGTGACTGGGTGCAGGCCTGGATCCGACCGCAGCCTACTAGCTTCTTTAAAGATGGAATCGACCGGTTAGTGTCGCAATGGGATAATTGTGGGAACAGTTTGGGCGACTATTTTCACCAATGTGTATTGAATATAACGACATTTTAGAGTTAATAAAACCGTTACCGTTACTCTCCCCTAGTGAACAGGTTTCATTTGAATTCGCCGTATGAAATTTTTTAAATACGCTTTCAAAATTAAATTGTTTGAAACGGAACTATTAATTGTACTGTGAGTTATAATTTCGCACGTTTACTTTATCTCTATATAACGATACTGTAACTGTTGAAGAAAGCTTACTAATAAATTAACTGAAATACAATGGGATTCTTTGTTGAAGCATACATATGTGGAAGTTGGAATTCTAAATTTTTATACGTACTAGCATTTATCAGTTCTACAAATTTATCGCTTGTTATGCAATAATGGCTATTTTCGGAAGCACTTATAAGATTAACCCCTATCAACATTTATCGTGAATTTTAAAAATTACATCAGCTCAGTGTTTTTAATCAAATCTTGATGACTTACTTTGTAAAAAATCGATGTCAAATATTTTCGAAAAAGTAAAGTTAAATTGAAATTCTTAAAAAAAAAATGTTTTTATTTTTTATTAAAAATATATATGTAAATGCCTACATGCGTTTAATATACAATATATTGAGCTTTACCTTAATAAATGCATAATACATTATAAAAATAATATTTATTGGTTTTTTGAAGATCTTAAACATACACCCCCTAATTATAATAAAATAGATGATGTGACCCGTAATATCATTTGAGTTTGACACCCAAGAATGGATGCATAACAGCAGATCATGCAGATGATGCTTGGTATAGAGGAAAGTTCAATTCTAATGCAGAATAAACATACGAGAAGGGTGATGAAAAATAAGAAGTAAAATTTTGCTCGAAATCAAACGCTCCAGAAAAAAAAAGTGAATGAAAGGAAGTCCTTCATGAAAAAGAAAGAAAGAAGTTAAAAAGAATTATTACGTAGAAAATACTTTGCCTCAAAGAACTATGGCAAATAAACTACAGGTATAACAATCGAAAAATTTATCGTCAGATAAAAAAAAATGGCTATAAAAAATTAATCTTCCAGTTTACCATAAAATGTCTGTTAAGACCATAGAAAAACGAAGAAAACGTTCCTCGACTCTGTAATTAATGTTAAACGAAGGTATGTAAAAAACATGAATTACTTTTGATGAAACACTGTTTCGTCTGATTCACAACTTGTAAAACCAAAATACAATATAATTTTTACAAAAATCATCGCAAAGACGTAACTATTTTGCAAATTGAAAGTTGGTCATCAGGTGTTATGTTATGGATGCAAATTTCCTCTCAAGGCTTAACAAAACCATTTTGTGTATATATGAAATCTAAGATTAATGCTAAATACTATCATAATAAAGCTTTGAAACACTTGATTAGAGAAGTAAACGTCTTTACTCTCAAATAAACTTTGTTTTTTTACCAACATTGTGCACCAAATCGCACTGCAAATTCAACTGTAAAATCATTGAAATACAGAAAAGTAAGTATTGTTCCTCCTGATAAATGACTATCACTATAACCTGTCTGAGTTCCTTGGAATTATATTTTATAGACATACTTAAAAAAGACAAATATGTACACGTAAAGTAAGATCATTTCAAGGAGTTCAGAAAGCAACCAAAGAGGAAGTTAGAGAGATACCTCCAAAATGGTCTAAAATACTCTTTTGGCACGATCAAAACGTTTATGTAAATGTGTACGGTGAAAATACCATGTAAATAACTTGATTGAATAAAAATGTATGATGCTCTGAAATTAGGCACACTATTTATGAATAAACTGGTCATTTGCTTTTTTAAATTTAAAATATTAAAATATTCACAGTACTGGATTAATAATAAACATATTAATCTAAAGGTAAACTTCTTTAAAGAGGGCTGGAAAAGAAAAATGTCTGTGCTGTTGAAGAGAAGATCGGGAGAAATAAAAAAGAAAATAAGTAGCTTGGCCCTGCTGAGTGGTCACTCCGCAAGGACGCAGAGTCCTGACTATGACCTACTTATTCGGGTCAGCAGAGAGAAGCACCTGCAAACCGGACTCCTTCCGCTATTTTTCCGACGAGGTTGGCTCTGTTTTGGAGCTCTGATGCTTTGCGCGCTTTTTCTCCCTTTGAGTACCTAAAAAAACATAAAAAGAAGTACAAGTATAGCTCTATAAAACAGCCACAGCAAATGTCCCCACAGCACCTGGGAAACAGGAAAGGAGATTCATCCCCTGCTGGTGTGACGGTCAAAACGGCCAGTTTTGTTGTTCTCGGCGGGATACTTTCTCGGCCAATCGAAAGACCAGTTCTCGTAGAGGGATGGAGTCAGAAGTGAAGTTGTGTCAAAATCGGGAGGTGGGGCAGCTAGTCTCCCTATAACTTGGAAACGAGTATGACTGAGATTCGCCTCTCGCATCTTTATATCACGTGGCTTGCTGGGCACTAACATAATTAATATGGCTATGACATTTGCATATGGTATTGGTTTATATTGCGCAATGTCATCTAGTGGTGGCTTTCGGAACTTATTGTTTTTTCTCCCTCGATAAAATTCCCATCATCTCATTCTTCTATTACCCAATTTTCATACAATGCCGCTTTGTAGTTTTTGTTACAGACGTTTCGAAAATTTCCTGTATAATTATAGACAACTGGGTATATACAAATATATATATACAAATTCTTCTTGACTAAAATACTAACTTTAAATAAATAATTGTTATTTGTCATGTTTTATTAACAAATATTAATTTTGCAGTTATTTTTAAGCTTATGTTCCTATGTATACTTTAATTTTTAGCGCATTACCTTTATATAAAATAAATACTTATTAGAAGAACGTGTGCAAGAAATGTTTTAAGTATTTAAAAATAACGAAATGCCGGTCTTTAAACGGAGTTTATAAAATGCCATATTACTTTAAAACATTAAATTACATTTTCATATTTTAAAGTTGTTTATTATGTCATTGTAAGATTGTATTTAGTTCCATTAAAATAGGATATCTTAAAGTATATTTCAAAGAAATTTATCTTAAACATAATACCCTTTAATGTCTGTTTAAAAGACAAAAAAATATATGGAATAATAAAACTAAAATAAAATAAAAAAATGCGAAAACATTGCTTTTTAAATGACTTGATTTAAAAAGTAGATTTTTTTCATAAATGTTAATGGGCAATGAGCAAATATTTTCGAGCATAAAAGAGTTTCTTCGTACAAAGAATTAAAAGCATCTTTGTTTTATTTTAAATTTCTTAAAATCTTTCTCAAAACTCGTTTGTTTCACTTGTATCTCTTTCCATACAAATGACAAACACTCTTTCTTTCTTAGATTCGATATATTGATTTTATTTTAAATTGAAATGGTAAATAAGGATTTTGCAACTACATCAGGTTTGGTTCCAGGAATGTTTACTTTGAAGCTTCTCTTCATCTCGGCATTTTTCGAATTTTTTACAATGTAATATATCATGGTGCTTTACTTTCTTGATTTATTCAAATATGTTAAAACGTTTTACATTATCTTCTTTCCTAACATTTATAGTTTTCGTGCAAAAATTTTTCATATTTGTTTTTATTTAATAATTTTAATTTCTTCATAATAATTTTTAATAATATTGTGTTTATTTGTACTTAGGTTTTACATTTGTCCTACATTTATAGATGCAATTTTTGTCATTTGTATTTTTTTTGTTTTTGTTATGAAAAAGTGTCATGAAATATATCTATACATTTTATACTTAACACATGTTTTAGACAGAAATAGTTAAATACTATATTTTTTGATAGTTTTATTCATTTTTTTCTTAAACGCTATGTGACTGCATTTCCCGAATAAAATGTTGAATTTGAGTAACATGGGTGAGTTTTTTTTTAATTGTAAATAAAAAATATGAAAGCTTCAAGTACTGACCTTTTAAAAACAAATGTGGAGCAGGACTGGTTGCACGATAAATAATTTAGAAATCAATGTAATCATTTCAATGTAGTCTGAGAGCTATGAAAATGCAATGCAAGTTGTCCTCAATAATTGATCATTGCTAAAAAATGTAAATACTTGTCGGTTACAGCTGCTCAAAAAGTAATCATGGAGGATATTGTTTGCGAGGTTCACTCTGAAGTTTTTGAGATACTCTTAAGTTTTTAAGGTATCCGACTTGTTTAAAATCACCATTTTCATTAAAAAATCTAAATTTATTTTATACGCTATTTTTATAGCCTGTTTAATAAGCGTTCAAAAACTATCGTATTTTTAATCCTGAGCCGGTTAGAAAAAGAGTTATAGCTGTTTTTGTTCGATGTAGTAAGCCCAAATCGAAACCGGAAGTTCGCATCAATGACCATTATAACATTTATTAGTATATTAATGTGTCGTCAAATGATTACATGACTATTATTAGCATATTAATGTGTCGTCAAACGATTACATGACTATTATTAGCATATTATTTTAACCATTTAATTAATATTAAGTATAACATAACACACACACATTTTCTGAACTTTAAAATAAATATTTCGAAAACTACTTCAGATATACTCAAAATTTTTCATACCTACGCTTTAGCTTCTCAGTTTTGCTTCTATGTAAAACTTTATTGTATATTCATCAATTTTTTTACTAATTTTTTTGCTCTTAGCATGCAGTTTTCAACTGAATTGTATGAAATTTTCGAAATAAATTAAAAAATACTAAAGAGGCTATATATAATAAAATTTGAAATTTATATTATACTCAAAGAATTGCTAGAACTTATGTTAAACAATTTTTAACTGCACGATACATTTTTTTTCGAAATTTCAAATGAAATTTCTAATATAAAATTTCTAGCTTTATACGGTCGAGATTTAAAAAATTATCTAGATTTTAATTACTTATTCAGTTAGCCTTTAAAAAAATGTTGAAGTATTTTGCATAAATAGATATTTTTGAATAATAATTCGAATGTTTTTGAATAGCTCGAATTTAAAATTGATTTTTATGTTTATTTATATGCATAAATGTCTACTGTAACTGTTTCCGTATATTGTTGATTACCATTTATTCAAACATTCAAGTTATAAAAAAAAAAAGTGGGAAAATCTTCACATAGGTTGTCTTTGATGTAAACTGAAGTAATTTGATGTAAACTTAAAATTCAAATATAATTCGGTGTATTTTAACAAAAAATAACTAGGCACTGTACGTAAACTTCCTTGAACACTTGAGCTATGAAATTAAAAAAAAAAAAAATAATACATCTTAATAAGTTTTTTTTCTCGTTATTATTTTTATTGAAGTGTACGAAAATGTTTCAAATTATTTGATGAAGTTTAAATTTATTCATTTTTAGTGGTTGGAAAGTTGAAAAGATTTCAAATTTTAAAGTGTTTGGTGTTTTATAATTTTTTTGGCATCTTATAATGAAATAATCATGTTTCAAAAACTGGAAGCATTGATTAATATAAGAAAAATGAAGCGAAAGAATATACTTAAAAAGGTAATTTGTCTAACTATATAAAATAGCAGCTTGCTCTGACACGCCCTAACTTGTTACAGTTTCAAATTAATATGACACCAAAAGGGAATTATAACATATTTTACTTATGCGTTGGGACTTTTCAAAAGTTTTGAAATACAAGCTAACAATCAAACACTCCCTGGGGTCTAAAGAAATTTCCCCCCGATTTTTTACGATTGCTCCAGGGTCAAAACACGGGTTCCCTGCGAGCCATAAAACTTCCTATCGGTGTCTTGCTGTGTGGCTTCCACCATCCCTAATTATCTTTCAAGATGTTTAACCTTTAAAAGGGGGAAATGATTTCAGAAAAATACGGCTCAACCGATTTTGAGAAAGTTACTTGAAGGCAAAAAAATCCATGCAGTGCATTTTTGAAGCATCTTTACAATGACGGAATTTCCCGTGTGGAACGCTTGGAGGGTTAAAATTATATATGATACCTATATGAAAAAATGAATTTTTAAAATTTTTGTGTGTCTGTCAGTCTGTCTGTCTTTCTGTCTGTCTGTTTGTTCCGGCTTATCTCTGAAACGGTTTGACCAATTTTGCTGAAACGTTCACTGGCAGATAGCCAATGTTATAAGAAATAACTTAGGCTACTTTTATTATAGAAATAAAAATTAGGGTTTCGCGAAAATAAAATTAAAACAAATGAAATGGTGATCAATATCCGTTTCAAATAGGGATTATTTATTTCAATAAGGATCTCACCTTGCTTTCGGTTTCGTTTGTGTTCCTTTCACCCTACCCAGTCCTCACCCCATCGACAGTGTCAAAGGTCACGCGACCTTCTCCCTCCTGCTTGAAGATTCGCTTTTCACCGTACTGCTACTTAGACCTGTTTTGAACTGTTGCATTCAACGCTTATATATATATAATCATTACAATTATATAATTCTCTCTCAAGAACAGTGAGCAGCATAAATTTTTCCATATAACATAGGCAGTATTTAAATTTAAATTAGGATTTTTTTGTGTTTTACGTCATTTGATTTCTCATAAGGATCCGCATTTAAATAGAGGTAAGCCAATTTTATATCTCTAATGTTTATTCCATTGCTAAACACTGCACAAAACAGTCACAATAAATGTTTGTCTTGCAAGAGTGATTGTACAAGTTTGAGTGTGCGGTGGGTTGGCGATCTCACAGCCAACAGGTTGTTTTATTTAGTTAAGTACGTAGATAGTTGTTTCTAAAATAAATATTCTTAATTACGTTTTAGGTGAAAAAGTGCACTTACACCCTTAAATTAAGTAAGTTTATTCAAAACTGTAAATAACTTCATTTATCCTGCCAATATCTATACATATAAATAAAAATGAAGTGTCTGTTTGTAATTTGAAATTACCAGCTTTTTACTAAATGCATTTAAAAGTATACACGGTGCTTATATGAAAAATCAATCTTTAAAATTTTTGTCTGCCTGTCTCTCTATTAACCATTAAATGAATGCATCGGAAAGTAATGTTGACTTACTACACATCCGGATACAAATTATTTACATTATTTTAATGCGTTTATTACACAAAATTTGTAACAATGTGTTAATTTTGCTGAGCAGAAGGAAGTTGTTTTCAAAAATCGATCCATAAGAGAGTTACGGCGCGTTATAAGTAAAAAAAAAACCCATTTTTAATCAGATATTATACCTACTAACTTAAAATTTAGCAAACATGATTTTTGTTCAGCTGAGATATGCAAAATTCTTTTTTTAGTCTGG
The DNA here is from genome assembly GCA_019973935.1 of Trichonephila clavipes. Lineage (NCBI taxonomy): Eukaryota > Metazoa > Arthropoda > Arachnida > Araneae > Nephilidae > Trichonephila > Trichonephila clavipes. Next base: position 779,056 of record BMAU01017720.1, read on the forward strand.
TTAGTTTACAATTCAAATAAAATTAACTCATTGAAAACTCTTTATCCATCTGTCTGCATTGCTTAAATTTTCAATTCACCCGTGCGAAGAAGGGTATACCAGCTATCCTTACTATTATTATAAACGTGAAAGTTTGTGTGGATCTTTGTGTGGTACTCTTTCTCGTAAAAACAACTGAATTGATATTAATGAAACTTTACCATAATGGGGCTTATACATCAGAATAACACATAGGCTATAAATTATAAATATATTGTGTGAAGTGTCCAAAATATAACGATAATTGTGAAGTAAGTAGGAAAAAATTCTGCCATCTGCAAAAAAGCCCGCAACAGCATATATCTATCTTATGTGTGAAGCAAAACTTTGCATTTTGTTTTGTCTACGCCAGGAACTGCGAAAGCTTGAGCAGGTGGAGTGTGAGACTGATTACAATTTTAACATAAACAAAATACAACAAAATTAGTATTAGCGCATTATACTTTCAGATATAAATTATTTGTACTTTATTTAAAGCGTTCATTACACAAAATTTGTAACAATGTAATACTTCTGCTGATCAGAGATCAGCTTAGGAAGGTGTTTTCAAAAATCGACCAGAGAGTTACGGGGAGTTATAGATTTAGAAAAAAAAATTATCAGCTATTAGATCTACAGACTTAAAATTTAACAAATAGGTTTTTTTTTATTCAGCTGAGAAATACAAAAAGCTCTGTTTTGTTCTTTTAAATGTGCAATTCACGTGAAATTAACGTAGGGTGGTTGTTAAACAAGAGCTTTGTTGTTCTAAAGATTATTATTGTAACTTGTTTCTTGCTGATGTTTAACTTGAAGTAATGAGGAAATAATATGAATAATCTTGGCTTATGATGAGTTATAATTTGAATAATATTTATAAATTTTGTCTCTACTCCTATATGCTAATGCATTAAAAGAATAAATGTGTATTTAATGACAATTCTGTTTCAAACCTTCAAAAACTGACTACTTTTCTTTGAAGAAATTCGTAATATGTTGAGTGTCTTTCTAAGTACCATTTAATGGGTCTGCAGTTGGGGGTTTTTCGTCCTTCAAGTTTGTGTTCGAGTTATCCAGCTCCAAGGTTATTGAGTGCTGAGTTTTCGGGAATGTACCTTGTTAAGATAATTTTCTAGAATTTTTAAAAATTCAATTCAAAACATGTTTTTACAGAATGTGAATATTTTTTTATTTACATTATTTTGTATTCTAATATATAATTTATCTGCAGATGTATTTTATATGCCAGAAAAATAAAAATGAACCGTATATGATATGGACTAATTCAGGATTCTTACATCTTGCACTAAACATAATTTAAAGTTACAATTAATATTAATTTGTTTTAAGGACAGATTACGAAAAAATTTATTCGCAGCATATACACATTGTAAATGACTATAATGAACAAAACATAAACATAGAATTTGTGCATAATGTCTGGTCGAATAAATAAATAAAAAATATACCAAAAATATAAAATAATTGAGCAACATAAGAGAAGAACAAAGCACTATCTTCATAATTTTAAGTATGATGCACTAAATGAATTTTACAAAACATAACATTTTTAAAATAAGATTTAGTTTTTTAATATACAACTTTCTAAAAGATACATTTTTTTACAAAATTATTACATAAATCTATTACTTGAGAATATTCACAAAACACTATAAAAATCACTACGTTAGGTAATACAAAAAATATCAAATTTTGTCTTCAAAAATTAAGAATTCCACTCGTCATTTAATCAAAGTTTTGAATTACTTTTAACTAAGTTATTCATTTAACAATGGGCCAGACATGAAAAACTTTATTGAACAGAATAGAATTTTATATCAGTGAGATCTATTTAAGTGTTACTTAATTATTTACCTTTTGGTAACAATTAAACTGATGCCAGTTTTAGTTCAGTAATTTACAGTTTTCTTTTACTTCATTATTCGATTAATTATTACTTGTGTTTATATGTAGCATAACTAATTAAATGTAGTATTGTATTAAATTTTACCTTTTTAATGAAATCGAAAAAATACTTGGTATAATATTGAATATTTATTAAATTTTTCCTATAGTGCAAAATTGGCTTTATATGGTATACTCCAGCCGCTGGATTGGATGTGGGAATACGGTTCTGTTACCGCCATAATCATCCGATCTCGCACCGTTTCATATTTCTACTATGGAGTAATCTTAAGGAATTGGTGTATCGAAACGTAATGACAAAAAAAAAATGGACTTAGTTGCTTTCCTGCATGCTGCTTGTGCTTCAGTGGCAACGCGCTGCTGTGACGTATGCAATCATTAATTCCACCTGACGTATGCAATCATTAATTCCTTTAACCTGCCTCGAAATAGACAGTGGACAATTTTAACATCTGTCTTTTTGAATAGTTGCATATACTGCTGTAGATGTGTCCAATTTTCGGCTGTGACGTCATACTTTATTTTTCGAATTTTTTGTTAACTATGGGTCGTATAGGTAAAGTTCTTTGGACATTTATATGTACTCACTTGCAAGCGGAATCTAGCTGTGCAAATTCAGGGTGCTATTTTTAAGACACACTCAATAAATACCCATGCACCCACAAATGTATATATAATGAGAAACAAACTAAAATTTCCCTTTATGAGAAGAGAACAATTGGTTTTCGTATTTCATCGTAAAAAACGAATTTTTATATATGTCTTTGTTTTCTATATAAATAGTTGAAAAATGTAGGAAATATGCGTTGCAACTACCATTTTTATTTGAATCCTCGAAAAAACTAACATTTTCCAGAAAATATTCAACCCTTACAGAAAACCTTAAACTACAGTTAATATCCCATTTATTATTAAGAAAAATGCCCTAACTTTTATCTTTGATGGAATCAAAGAGCAATTTTTACACCTTTAAACATTTATTATTTTAAAATTGAAAAAACAAATGAAAACTGAATTTTACTTTTGAATAAAATTGTGTTAAAATTCATCACTGGCATAAAATTTGAGTTTTACTTTGTTTGAATTTGTACTGAAAGTTCTTTTCTAAGACCAAGATTTAATACCTGATATTTTTAAATGATTGTAAATGACTAATAAGTATACTGCAAAATATTATAATTTCTATATATTTAGACATTTTATTGAGAATGAAAAATGAAGTATCCTAAGAAAAATCTGAATAATCCTTATAAAATGTTATCGGTTTGCTAGAATTTATATATTTTGCCGTTGAGTTTAAGATACATCAAGTACATTTAATAGTGATCATTGTAGGTACAAATTAGAGGGCTGTGATAACCCAGTGGTCAAGGTATTGAATCATAGCAAGCATGTCATGATTTCGAGTCCAGTACAACTAAAGACGCACCGTGTGAGGCAGCGATGCACATTAAATCTGTCGAGAGCTCAAACGAACTCCCGTGTGTGTGGTGTGGTAGTTAGGAAAGAGGGTGCCAGCTCAGGTGTCTTCCACGTCAATTGACCATGTTTCAAAATTGCATGGTCCATCGCCAAAAGTCCTCGTGTCGCTGAACAGTGCGACGTTAATATTCATTCACTCGCAGATACAAATTAGGAAAATTATTCTAAGTTTCAAAAATATTTGATTTGTGTATCAGAAATCATATTCATTTGTTTTTACTTAAAAAACATGTATTATTTGAAGTTTAGCTTCATCACAAGATAATTTTACTATTAAATTTTTATTTAAATGAAAGAATAAAATTTGTTTTTTTATTTCTTAATTCTCTCTTATATTGTATGAAACAAGTAATATAAAAAAATAAATTAAGTCAACTCCTACTCTTAGTTAACAAAGAATTTTTTTCTTAATTCATTTTAATTAAATAATTACAGTTAATATAAATATGTATATTCATATTACAAAATCAGAAGTGCTAAGTGGCAAAATAGAAAGCGAGTTTCCTTGCATTTTTCCTTTTTATATATGGTGTTGGACTATTCCTGATTGTTACTATTTATTCATAAACTCATTTAAAATATTCCAATAAAATATAGTATGGCAAAACGAAATACCATTCTGAGGAAGTATGCCATCATAAATGAAATTCGAACCCACGCCCAATGGATTACAAGTCCAACGTGCTAACCATTGCGTTACTCGGATATGACCAGATACCTTTTATGTATGTTGTTCTATTATTATTTTCGTTTGTTACTATTTATTCATTAAACAAAAAAAGGAATTAATGAATTAATATTTGAAAAAACTGTATTGACATGAAGTTTCATCCACTTTAGGTTTAAAAAAATGTATTTGAACTTGAGTGGATGAATAAAATGAATTTTGTTATTGATTGGTAATTATATATATATATATATATATATATATATATACAGAGAGAGAGAGAGAAATAATAATAGGAATTAAAAATTAATTTTGTATCGTACGATGTATATTAATTTGAAATTCAGGAATCAATCCTTTAACTGGTTCACCCGTTTGGAACGAGTATCTTAAAAACATGACGCAATTTGACTATGTTACTAAAATGCTTTTCATCCAGCATTTTCTTTGTGGCCAGGCACAGGACAGGAATATTCAGGACGACAGGGTATTTTCTTTGATGAGAGAAAAAAATTTAATTCTTAAAATATGTGTTTTACTGTATGCTATATCTTTGAATTAAACCGGCGACTTTTGAAATTATGGACTACTTGGAGCAACAATAAAAACTCATTTTGAGAAAAGATTAATTAAATGTGGATGCAGATACAGAATTGTCTGCTAATTATTTGGATTATTCTTCAGAGAAATGCACACAAAGAAGCAAATTTCTTCAAATACACACACACAAGGTTCTCTTTTCAAGGTTTGTAAAAGTACGAAAATAAAAAGGATTTTAAGATATATGAAAATTGTTTATATCATACAAAAATAAAACATTACAGGGTTTTAGTGTTCCGCATGTAATTGTAAAATTAAATACAGAATAAACACTTTAAAATTTAAAATGAAAATAAAATTATATAATCCATTTTTTTTTTTTCATTTCATCAAGTACTACGTTTAATTATACTAATAAAAAGATGTCCTTTTTTTAAAAGTATTTCCTTTAAAAAAAGTAATTACCTACTGAGCTAATACATAATGACTCACACACATACCGACATGCGCATATATACACACACACACACACACACACACACACACACACACACACACACACACACACATATATATATATATATATATATATATATATATATATATATATATATATATATATATATATACTTATTTATATACAATTGTTTTAAATGTAAATATTTTTTTTCAAAAAATAATTTATTTATTGATATTTTTCTTATCCTTAAAATACGAAATATTTCTTCAAAACATTTTAGTGTACATTGCGTTGCTAAAATTCTTTCTTCCAAAATATAACCTTCACTGTTAGAATTCAATTATTTTATGAATTTAGATATATATTTTTCAATTCGAAATATATTTTGTTACAAACCACATAAAGAATTTCTTGTCTTAAAGCACATTTTTGCATAAAAGTTTCAAAAGATCCATAGGTTTTGAATTGAAAAACAGATGTCTTGAAATTGAAATTGAGTTTATAGAAGCAGCATTTTCTTATGAAAATTTTTAAGAATTTCCTAGTGTATTCATTCGTTGAAATAATACGTGTGCAGTTGAAAATATTTCAAATACTGAAAACTTTACTTAAAACACCTTTATTCATTTCAATACACACAAAAATAACACAATTTAATTTTATTTCGCTGAAACTTCTCTCTTCTTATTTGACATTTTTCATCCTTTCTACTGAAAATTTCAGAAATGTTTGCCAAATTTTCATTTATATATTTTTTCAAAGTTCCTTGCACACCACAAGTTATATAAGTATTCCTATTACTAAAAGAAGTTAAGTTAAATTTATCTAAAATAACCTAAAAACATTTAAATTCATCAGAAAAAATTGTATTAATAAATGTTGAAGTAATCTCTCGACTCTACAAACCATTACACTGTTACTACTAGTGGTTACATGCTATGCATAGAAAAAAATTCTCATTGTAACCTCACACGGATACATGGATAATTTAAGTGTGTAATGAGTCTAATTAGCACAAGAGACATTAAACTGTGGATTTTCCTTTCTTTTGGAACTGTATAAAATTACAAAAGTTAAATCACAAAATGTCTGGGTTGCAAAAATTTGGAAATATACAAAAAATCAAAATTATAATCAGGTATATTTGTGAAATTGATCTAAATGCTTCTTTGAACAAAAAGCTTTTTTTCATATGCGTTACAAAAGTTTATTGTCATTAGTGTCTCCTTTCTTCATCATAAATAGATAAATTGGTATTAGAAACACTTCGTATCCATCTGTTTGCGACAAATATTCTCATTCAGTATATTTTTCTTTGAAATTCAACGACGATGCCATAATGGCAAGAAAAGCAAAAATAAATAACAAAAAAATATAGAAACTTTCGAGGGCAAAATGAAATACGAACGAAAATGAGCATCAATCATCATCAAAATGAAAAATAGAAAATGCGTCCTAATGTCAAGGTCAGTATCCCCAGAAATTCTAGATTTCTAGAAATACTAGACATCGCAGTGTGGCAGTCATGGGGTTAAAAAAGGATACCAGTTTTAAATTTAAAAGTCCCCAGGTTCATTGCCAACAGCTTTATATTGTGATGTTAAGAATCAATCAACTATTAAAAAAGGCATTAAATCGATGCAAATATTAATCGAACTGTTCAGTCAATCAATTTTTTTGTGTCCATACATTGCGAATGATTTCTTAACCGCAATTTTATTTTCAATTATATAATATCCATTGCTAACTGACGAATTTTCCTGGTCCTGCTCCCATAACAGTGTAAGCTACGAAAAACGTTGGGTATGAATTTCTTTGCCAAACATCACGATCTATATTTAAAATGTTCAAAAGTAAAAAATACATCACTCTTGATGTTTAATTTTTTTTTATTTTCTTTATATTTAACTATTTCGTAATAAATACTTTTCTTATCGATTGCATCGTATGAGCTTCCTTGTATTTCGGATGAAGAAGATCTATTATAGAACCGGAGGTTTAAAGCCAATCCAATTCTTTTTGATTTTATCTCTTTGCAAAACAAATCTTCTGCTGATTGGATCCTAATTTTTATTTAAGGTCCTTTCATAGATAGAAGGAATTATTTGACAGTCTCACTAGTATGCGAGTTTGTTCCAAAAGGGGAGAAAATAAACTATGACATGAATGTTTCAATAATTTTCAAAGAACCATGACAAATTAGAACAGGCTTTTGTTATTTTTAGGTACTCTTATTTGCATCTTTCTTTCTTGAAACGCATTTGCATTAAAATGAATATTTCTTAACAAGGATGTTTTCGGTGAATTTTTGTCGAGTGAGAACATCAACATCTCAAAAATATATAAACTTTATAAACAAAATGACAGCTGAATTAAAAAGAAAAACACATTAAACGAACACAACAGACTGAAAAATTAGCTTTCAGGAACAAATTATTAAAATACAACATTCCTTTAAAGTTTGTTCAATGTATTAAATATTTAATATCTTATTGAACAATATAAAATTGAATCAAAAATATGCTTTAAAAAACATAGAAGCGTTATAAATGTCCCATAAATGCTTATTCAGAGATAGTACATTTTAGTATAATCTAAAAAAAAATTTTTTCTCGGTATTTTAAAATATATTCAGCATAAAATGAAATTCAATAAAGTTTTACTCAAGAACCCATGCAAAAAACTGAATTTTTTCGTAAGACAATTTAAGGATTTTTACTGTTATATGATCAAACTACAACAAAATTGAGTAAGGGAATAGAAATGTTCTACTTTTTGCTTATATAAAAAATATAAGGTGAATAAAAAATAATATATACTGTAAATAATTAATTTTAGTACAATATAAAAAACTTTTACATTTTTTTTCTGAGTATTTTAAAATATATTCAGCATAAAAATAAATTGAATAAAGTTTTACTCAAGAACTAATGTAAGAAATTGAATTTTTTCATAAGAAAATTTAGTGATTTCTACTCTAATATGATAAAACTAGAGCTAAACTGAGTAAGGGAATAGAAATTTACTGCTTTTGGCTTACATAAAATAATGTAATGTGATTTTTTTGAGACGCTAGTTAGACTCCTTGTGTGCCGACAAGTGTAACACAAGACTTACAAATGGAAGTCAATATTCAAAAGAATGGAAGTTATATGTAGAAGGAAGGATATAGGCACAAATGAGAACCAAAAATGGGGGAGAGTGGATACAAATACAACAAATACAGAATTAAATACAAGATTGCTCACATGCAAACGGAGATAATCAGTAATTAAAAATTTACAATGAGGAAGATAAGAAAACATGATCAATTTTTTTTTTTTAAAATAGAAATACATAAATCATACATACATACATACATACATATATATATATATATATATATATATATATATATATATATACTTACATACACACATACATATATATGCATACACACATACACATATACGCATGTACATTCACGTACAGAAAATGTTAACAAACCCACAAAATTTAGAATCTAAATAATACAGAAAAAATGCTATTAATGTATGCACAAAATGACGTGAAATATGATTCGCCTTGAACAAAGACAGCGAAAGGAGCAGGCCACACTATATTGTTCTTTTGTAGGCAATTCATGCGTGTACGTCTTTCCGAAGATAATTTAGTACAAGCAAGAATCAGATGCTTGACATTCTGGGTGGTGTCGCTGGAGCAAGAACACTGGTCAGTAGGTGACAAATTGAAGCGCTTTAAATAGGCTTTAAAGTTTCCATGCCCAGTTAGAGACTGGGTAAGTTTAAAATTAGGATGAAAGTGCCTAGCCTTTAAACGGCTCTGAATAGAAGGAATAAATTCCTTTGTGAAATGCGCAATATTTGAAATTTGATACAAGTTATTCCACTCGGAAATAACCTTTTCTTTAAAAAATTTCTTATGATATAATTTTTGAATGCTCATAGAAATCAGATCGCTTAACTTTGTCACTCCTTTTGCAAACCAGTCAGCACGTTCATTGCTATGAATTTCCGTATGCCCCCAAACAAAGGAAAAGAAAACTTGTACTCCTCTGCTTCGAAGAAAATTGAACTTAATATGCGTTTTAACAATTAGTTTATTTTGGGATTTAATGTTATTTAAGGCACACACATAGATGCTAGGGAATCGCTGCAAATTAAGAAATTCGATGAAATAATTTCGTTATTGCAGATCCAAGAGACTGTGCTTGAGTATGCAAAATAATTCAGCATGAAACACACTACACTCATCCCTTATTCTAAATTGGCGAGTTTCAATTTCAATAAAATCTTGGAAGATAACAAATGCAAGGTCAACCTTAGTTTTGATTTTGCTACCATCTGTAAAGCAGTAAGTTATTTTCAATATTTTTACGGTAATTAACCATGTTAAGGGGAAACCGTTCAAAAGGGTGAGGGAGCTCAGAAACTTTTAGGGAACCATCAATACTCTTAGGGGTGCAGTTCTTCGTTGCAATCTTGAATTCCTTATTTCTGATAAGAAAGATGGCAATAGGGGGAAAGCCCGGAATACAGCTTCATAGGATATCGTTCGATACCCAGAAATAACTCGGAGAAGTATTCTTCATTGAATTTTTCGCAACAACCAACAATTTATTTTCTTTTTCAAGGCTAAGCCCCACATTCTTGAGCCGTAAGAAATAAATGGAACAATACCTTGTTTATAAATGAGAAATGATACATTGGATTGATCCCAAAGCTAATTCTGGCAATTTATTAAGCCCTAGTAGAATGTTTTCACATTTATTTGAAAGATGCAAACCATGTTGTTTATAACAGAATTTACTGTCAATGAAAACACCAAGATATTTTAGTTCTTTCACACAATCAAACCCATTAAGGGTGAGGTTGCCAGTGAGAGCGTTGTCTTCTCTCTTCTCCAAGAACATAACTTTTGACTTGACAGCATTAAACTCTAATTTATAATTCTTTGTCCAGGTTGATGCAAAGTCAAGAGTGAGCTGCGCTTGTCTTCTATGTCATGAAAATACTTTCCCTGGGAACAAAGAAGTAAGTCATCGGCAAAAGCAATCTTTTCACAAGAAGAGAAAGTCAAGATTTTCTTCAAAAAATCCTTTATAATGACTTTCCAGAGAAAAGGTCCAGGAACGGATCCCCGAGGACATTCCTTGTTCAAAAATTTGAATTCATGTAAGAAATTGAATTTTTTCATAAGAAAATTTAGGGATTTCTACTCTAATGTGATCAAGCTAGAACAAAACAAAGTAAAGGAATTGAAATTTCTACTTTTGGCTTATATAAAATAATATAAGGTGAATGAAAATTAATATATATACTGTAGATAATTTTCAATTAAACAAATGCGTAGCAATATGTTCCTAATAATTTTACATGATTTTTTATACAACTCATATTCTGATTTGAGTCGTTGACAGAAATATGAGTTATGACTTTAATTACTTAACATTCAAACGCAGAATCAACTTTTGAAAATCTATTTGTAAAATTGTAAGCACAAATGCATATAAAAGTTATTTAAAAATACTTAATCCCTAATGATAAAATATTCAAAGTTGATTGCTCACTTACAACTTATAGGTAGAAGCACATAGATAACACTATACTTTATAAGTTAAATGTACGTAATTGTCACAGTATTAAACACCCTACAAAGGCGAGCAATTTATGTATGTCAATTTAAAAAAATATGATATATTTATAACGCAGTGATAGTTAATTACAAAAAATAGGTAATTCGAAAAAAACATGAAATATTTATGAGATTTTATCATTATTATTATTATTTTGCTTAGAATTTTTATTTCGTGCACTCATTTTTTGCTTATTTTCAATCTTACAGGGGTGTCTGACATTTTTATTCAAGATCATGTCATTTTTACTCTTGAAGAAATGGTGTCACAACAATTATCAATTAAATATATTTTTTTTCTTTCAATAAGATTTTTCTCAAAAATATCTAATGTTATAATTTTTCAAATTTAACAACTTTTTTTGAATAAAACACAAGCGGCAAATTTCAGATACATTTCTATATTTATTTGAGGAATACTGTTTTTTCTTCCTTAAGTCAATATTAACAGTTACATATGTTCCAAGCACACTGGTGGTTTTTATACACCTTTAAAATGTTTACTTTTTTGACCATACAATTTCGGAGAAACTCTCCTATCTTCCAATTTTGTAATACAGATAAAAAAAATGGGATTGAACGGTGCGCAAAACTAAAGCAACATTCCCAATGTAAATCCCCAAAAATATCAACTGAGAGACATGGTATATTCATACATCAGAGAATGATGTACTTCTCTGTAGCAATAACTCCGAAATGTAAATTAAGAGGAAAGCATATGAGAGCAAGAAAGGTATATGACGTATACAGTACGAAACAACGCAGAAAATGTTTTCTTTACATAATTGTGCTGATACATTTTTTCTTTATTTTACCAAGGAGAACAACAGATTAAAGTCCATTAGAATGGAATATGCCTTACCTTACTACAATAATGTCTTGATACTCTGTGCGTGCAACCCTACTCAAGATTATCCATCGATTCTTGAGGAAATCTCTATGGGCATCTGCGTCAGATATCTTGTGTTACCTAAATGAGACGATTGTAAAACCATACATCCCTCTTATAGTTTATTTTAAGTCACTCTCTGATGCATCATAAGGACTATCGGTGGCTGACCTCGAAATTTTGAAAGACACCTAACTGTGTCGAAGAGAACGAACTAACGAAACTATTACAAAATTGACACCTAAGCTGCAGCCACCCTCTCCAAGCCAACGTCATGTCAACCGGAATATTTAAAATCTTAACAGTGTAGTCATATCTCCAAAGAATCCCGGACGCATATTGAATGGAATTTTAAACGAGTAAGTACTGTAGCAATTTTTTCAATGGAAACTTTTACTTTCTAGAAAATCCTAAATAGCACACAACCAGTATGAATGTGCACCATCACCCTTAAAAAAAACTATGGGCCACCACAGAACATATACACGGGATGATTTATAACTTCATTAAAATAATTCTCTTCAATAAGTGAAAATGTAGAACTCGAATGAGGAGCCATTCTCTGTTAAAGATGTGGACGACCAAGACCGTCGTAATGCAGTGCTTCTCAATGTTTCAGTATTTGCGACCCAATATCCATTCATAATTTTCATCGTGTGCCTCTTCCATAGGATAACAATGTATTGAATTTAATAATACTATACTTAGACGCTAAAGCCACAATACGATTTTAACCTCTTAAGTGTCACCTGCGTTTATAAATGCCTTACTCGGATAAAGCGTTAATTGCCCCCGGGAGTATACATACATCTTTAGGAATGCAATCATTTCTGAGCACTGCTTCCGAAGGATTAAGAATATAATAAAGTATCTTGACAGTGTTTACGAAATATTTACTTACTTCAGGGAATGCTTTACTTATTTATTCCTTTTTATCCCCCCAAATAATCTCACACGTGTTCTTATGTGAAAAAAGGTGGCATTGGGGAGATAATCATGTTACATTTAATCAGCAGTTAAAATAATTGAATTTAGACAGTACAAATTATCAAGATAAGTGTTATTTGTGTATATAATTTCATATATGACAAGTCCAATGGGTCACTGGTCTTTATTAAACTTCTTGATTACTTAATACTGTTAAATTAGTTATAAAATACATTGTGCAGTACTGATACATTTCTAAGTGTATTACATCAGTGCAAATGTTTATTTTATTTTTTATTATGTCGCAATGTATATTTTGTTTACTTTTACTAAATTAATAATTTTTTAAATAAAATTTTGTTTTCGACTTTTCAATGTGCTCGCACCCCCCTTGTATAATTCTTAGCCCCGACCCAGTTTGAGAAACACTGTCGTAATACATTTCCGTACATGTAGACCAGAAAAACCTAAAGTTCTCTTTTCCTTGTTACGGGATTAATGCCTGTTTCTACCTCTTTCCGAATCAACTGGTCGTAGAGAATCATTTGACAAACTGAAAGTACGCTCATCAATAAATGACTGTATTTTTACTAATGATATTTACAATCTTATGTTTCAAATTACCACTACCAACAGTCTCATTATGACGGTGTCTACTCATAGTAAACCGGAATATCTGTCTTCCGGTTGTTATACGCATCTGCTTAGCAGAGATATCCCCCAGTTTGTGTTAGGTATTTTTTCATTTACTCGAAGATATATCGGTCACCACTTGTAGTTGTTTCCCTCCGACAACCATCAGCCATTTTTACAGCTATTCTTATTACTTACTTCCTTAATTAGTTGTCCAAGCTGTGAGTGAGTGTTTAATAGCATTACATTCTAAAATAACGTGAATACTAGTGGCGATGAACCTTGTAATTTTCAACCACCTTCAAGTGAAAAGCATAGCCCCTGAGCTGATAACCTTCTTTTCAGATTTCTACCCCAGGTCATTGTGAGCTAGTTTCTTTACATGACGGGTTTTCAGTGATATCAATCAACGTCAACCACGAGTTCATGACCATAACTACGAGGTACCCAGGTCAATCCGAACTCGTGATATTTATTTATTTTTTTAAGTTTCAGAAAACCCTTTTTAGAATGTAATCAACTATCTCACTAAAACACGTTTCAAGCTTTCGAATAATTCAAGTCAAGGTTTAACTCTTGCAGACTTATTACGCATACGATTTTTTTTGCGTTCCATAGATGTCTAGAAATACGCCTTTTATCTTTCGTTAAAATTTGCCTTTTACTGAGCAAGTTGACTTCTTTGTTTTGGTGTCCCCATGTCACCTCTGATGTCTTATTTCTGATATTTGCGTATTCTTTGTTTGTGTCTATTGAGTATATTATTATATTAATCGCAAAATCTGTATTCATTTAATTTATATAAAAATTTATAATTAAACATTACTTTATTTGCTAAATTTTTTCTCAATATATATATATATATATATATATATATATATATATAATGAACAGTTTTCAGGTGACGATTTACACACCGTGATCATAGATCCTTTTGTGACCTAAGGTTTATTAAAAGTGTTAGTTTTAAATGTATTTATTAAATAACTATAATAACTAAAAACTAAAATATATCTAACTAATTTTATATGAACTATTACTTAAATTACAGAAATATAATCTATAGAAGTGTAATGAATTTTTTTTATTTTTTATTTCATGTTTTGTCATTTTACAATATTAATTTACACAGTCTGAAACACATATGATGTCTCCGATAATTTATTTTATTCTCAAAATTGTTTATTTTAATTTTAATGAAAAAATGAATTTCTGTGAATATATTATATTATTTATTAAATGCAGCAAAATAAATCAACTTATATTTAAAATGTTTCTCGTTTCCCTATTATAAATATCATATTGTTTTTCTCTAGAATATACGATTATATGTCTAGCAATTAATTTATATATATATATATATATATATATATATATATATATATATATATATATATATATATATATTAATTTTGTTGTATTTCTTTCATTTTACATCTGTAGGTTTATAGTGCTAAATATTTAAAATTTTATTACACATATTTTTTTATCATATTTATAAAAAATTCTTTGTTTAAAATGAAATATTTTAAGCTACTATCTTTCTATTTTTCGTAAAATATGTACATGCAAAATATGCAGTATTACTTCGACTCTCTCGGTAGGAAAAATATGTCAAAATACACCAAGAGAATGTTTTTGTAATTTATTTAAATTGGAAATTGTGCAATAAAATAACAACTACACACATGTATAAAATTATTCTAAACAATCTCTTAAAAAGTACATATTATACAGTATAAATGTTTGTTCAGGAGTTAAAAGTCTTGTATTAAAATAATATATTAATGTAGCGTTTCTCAAACCGTGGGGCGTGCCTCCTAGGGGTGCGTGATAACCCATGAATTCGGGCGTGAGCACATCAAAAAGTCGAAAATAAAACTTTATTTAAAAATATTATTAATCGACTGAAAGGAAGCAAAACAAAATACATTTTGAGATAATTAAAAATGAAAAAAATACGCATTTATTCTGATATAATATATTTCTAAATGTATTAGAGTATTGCACATTGTATTTGATAATAGTTTAACAATGCCAAGTTAAGAACACGCTTAACAATTATCATTCACCCAATGGGCTTTTCATATGTAAAATTATATAAAAAAATATTTAATTCTTATCTTGAAAATTTGTACGGTTTCTAATTAAGTCTGTATAGTAGATTTACGTCAAAGTACATTATTTATGAATTTAATACATTGTTATTGTTTCGATGGGGAAGGGAGACGCGAAGAAAATTATGACTGAAAAATGGGTCGCAAGTATTCAAAGTTCGAGAATCACTGCATTAATGTACTAAAAACAATTATTAAATGAATATACATATTATACATAATTAATCTTTTTTGAGGAAATAATCTATTACCCAGAAAAGTGCATAATCTGTTATCGGTTCCTTCAGATACGGTCCCCAACATCATTGGTTCTTCAAAGCAGGGTCCAGTCAGGTCCATGCTCTATTTGTTATTACATGCCATAAGTCACAGAGATAAGTTATACATCGTCATGTCACTCCGAAGCAAAATACACATTCTTACGCATCTCTTCTTTACAATATCGGAACATCTTTTCTAAACACATGCGTAGCATGACCACTGGTTAAATGAAAGTAATGAATGGCGAACAATAAGTGCAGCTGGTCTATTATCCAATTGCAGAAGGAAAGCAATAAAAGTGTATTGTTGCTTGATGAATCGAGGAACACAAAAAAGGGTTGACGGCCATATGGTTATCAAAGGGGCATGCATAGACAGAGGAGACACGCATAGACAATACAACACAAAAAATGTAAGATCCAACATGTTTGCTACATGATTCTAATGATAGTGAGTGTTCGAACTGTTGAGAGATTAATATAAGATAACTCAAATTATATCGTTTGATGTAGCCTGGCCAGCAGCAGAATATACTTCAAAATATCGAGTGCATTGTAAAACGCATTGTGTGATATCAAAATATGAAGAGTGTTTTTAGGGCTGAGCATATACTTCGAATTAGCCGGAGGTTCATATTATCAAAGGTTTGAATTAGCGAAAGTCGAATATATACATGTAGATATATAAATATTTACACAGTGGTGGTCAAAATTGTGGAGACCTTTTTAAATTGTTATGGTTTTTAAGGGGACAGGGTACGATTTACACAATTTTTTTTAATTTAATGATTTTAATTTTTTTTGGTTGTCCCCTATATGTATGTATTATGTGAAACAGATTTTGTGATCAAAATTTCTTAAAAAGCTAACGATTTATTTTTTTAAGGAAAATATTTAAAATTTATGAAGGGATTTCAAAATGCTACTCTCAGCCTACAAAAATTGACGGACATATATGAAATTTTAATTACAAATACGTTAAAGTATGTATAAAAAAAGTTGATATGGGTTTTGAGATAACATGATTGGTATTTGTACAAAACTTCTTTTTATGAAAGCTTAATGAACATTCCTTAAAAAAATGTGTAAATGCTAAATTCAATTATTTTTTTAAAAAAAGTATCGCTTTGAGAAAAATGCGCACCAACTTTTATTCCATGTACTATTAGTAATAAGTGAAAAAAAATTCCAAGTATTAGGCTGAATAGAAAAAAAGCTTTAGAATTTTAAATTGAGTCAAACTAGTTATTTTATCTTTCTGAGATAAGTCAGTTTAAAGTTTCGATTTGCCATTCGGTTCTGAACAAAAATGAACGTAAAAGTTGTCACAACTCAGCGTTTTTTAAACTTAAAGCTTTAAAATTTTGTGAGGGTATAGAAAAGTATATAAAATAATTAATGTTAAAAATTTAGATTTGATTTCTTGGCCAATTTTTGTCACTTGAATCGTACTGTGTCCTCTTAAGTTTGTATGCTAATAGAATATTCTACGTTGTACAAAATGCGAAGTATTTTAAATCATATTTAAGAGAATTTAATGAATTCAATACAAAAATGAAAATTCAAATATTTTCTATGGAAAAACCTTTATGCTGCAATAACTGTCGATATAAAGGGTGTTTTTTAAGTGGTATAGAACTTTAAATTGCAATAAAACAACGATGTATTATTCGATTGACATGATTTTTTTTTATTCGAAAGATAATCTTGAGGCATTACGTTTTAAATATGATGAACGTCAAATTTTCAATGACTTTTTCAACATGTGTGGCCGTATATCGGCAATAACAAGGCGAATGTTGTCTTCCAAATGGTCCAGCGTCTGTGGCCTATCCGCATAGACCAATGACTTTACATAGCGCCACAGAAAATAGTCTAGCGGTGTTAAATCCCAAGATCTTGGAGGCCAATTCACAGATCCAAAACGCGAAATTAGGCGGTCACCAAACGTGTCTTTCAATAAATCGATTGTGGCACGATCTGTGTGAAATGTTACGCCGTCTTGTTGAAACCACTGCTCCTGGATATCATGATTGTTCAATTCAGGAATGAAAAAGTTAGTAATCGTGGCTCTATACCGATCACCATTGACTGAAATGTTGTGGCATTCATCGTTTTTGAAGAAGGATTCCACCAGCCCATAAAGCGCAGCAAACAGTCAGTTTTTCTGGATGTAACGCTGTTTCGACATACACTTGTGGATTAGCTTCACTCCAAATGCGGCAGTTTTGTTTGTTGATGTAGCCATTCAACCAGAAGTGCGCTTCATCGCTAAACAAAATTCGCTTATGAAAATCGGGACCAACGGCAATCTCGTTTTGGGCCCATTCGACGAATCTACGCCTTGCTTGATGATCGTTTTGATGAATTGCCTAACCAAACTGAGAATAAATCCCTTCACAGCTGTTAAATCGGTCGCCATCTTGGAAAGTAATGCCAACTTAAACTTCTATACCTGGAAAAAAAACTCTTTACATTAGATACTGATGATATCAGTGTGTTATAATAACTTAGTGAAGTTGCCTTAAGTCTTTCTTACAGCTTTACATCGATGTTCCATTGAACGGAAAATAGTTTTAAGTTCTTTCGTTATTACATGATGCCAGGAAACAAATATGTCCTCGGTTATTTTCTTCTTTTTTCATGGGTACCTTATTCGGTGAAGTGTTTTTAAATAGTGATACAAGGACTGTTTCCTGGCCAGTATGACAATGATATTTAGTCAAAAATCAATGACATCAAATAAAATATTAGACTTGACACGTGTGACGAGAAAGTGGTATTTCCTATGTAAAATCAAATGACAGGGGAGTATTCAGGTTATTACATCTGGAGACTAAAAGTTTTATTTAAGATGTCAGGAGACACATTTATTTAAAAAAAAAGGAAAAGGCAGAAAAAGGTGCACCACATAACTTGATGACAGAAGAACAAAAATTCTATGTTTCAGAGATATAAGAATTTCATGTGTATTCATCAAACGTGATCTGCGTGATGCTGGTTTTTTTATCAGTTCAAAACAACCATAAGTAGATTAAAATATGTAATGCTAAAAGGTAGAAATCCAAGATAAAAGCTCTACCAAATTTTACAGAAGCTCTAAAAGGGACTACAGTGTGCAATGCAACTCATTACTTGGACAAATGATTATCGGCCAAGAGTTATATAGAGGGACGAATCTAAGTTATCGTTATTCGGTAGTGATAGCTTAAAATGTGTAAGATGTAAAATAGCAGAGATGCTACATACTGACTGCATGCAAGCGCAATTGTGAAGTACCCACACAGTTTTATTATTCAGCTATACATATCAGTAGATTGTATTGATCACATCTTTAAACACATTGACACCATTCTAGAACCCAAACTTCTGACTTCCATCAGGGGAATATTTACCAACAATATACTACTTCATTTATTTTTCAGCAACATTCTGCTCATTGACTCACAGAAACTAATTGAAAGACCGGTTTCGTTCTAAATGCATTGAATTGTTGTGCTGGCCAGGGAACAGTCTTGACTTGGCTCCTATCGATAACTTGTGGCACCGGTTGAAAACTCTTGTTCGAATGAGATACCCATTAAATAAAAATGAACTAGTTAATGATATAATTGCTTCCTGGTATCTTGTAACAACGAAAAGAAGGAGCTCAAAACTATTTTCAGCTCAATGAATCATCGATGTGAGGGTGTCATAAAGCATAAAGGCATCCTCACTAAGATCTGATAACTCTTTGCTATCATCAGAATCTAATGTATATCGACAGTTATCGCAGAATAACAATTTTGGCTTGCACATATTTGAATTTCGTTTTCTGCCTTGAATTCAGTATTAAATTCTCTTTAAAATGATATAAAATACTTCGTATTTTAGGCAATGTGAAATTTTCTATAAGCATACAAACTTAAAAAAAAAAAAAACATAACGTTTTAAAAAAGTGTCCACAATTTTGGCCACCATTGTATATATATATATATATATATATATATTTAAATATATAAAAACAATCACAATTATCAATTTAAAAATTGAAATATATGAATCCCAAAATACCAAAACACTTCAGAATATCAATGGCGAATATAAAAAGATAATGTTCCATCATTTTCAAACAAAATTAAAAAAATTATAAAATAAAATAAAATTTATAAAATATCCAAGTGCAATCTCGGACTTAGGACCGATAAGTGGGGTTAAACTAGTTTGATGGCGCCAACCTTCCCCCTATTGCAACTTGGTAATTTAATTGGAAAATTTTCAATTTTCAGAAAAAAAAAAAAAAAAGTTAAAATTAAATCATTATACTTGAAAAAAATAAAACTATTCGCCATCACATTCCGAAAGATATTGCAATATTAAAATTTAAAAACAATTTAGTACATAATATAAGTGAACCCTCAAACTTCCAAGATGATGCACACATCTTTAAAATAGTTGTAAAGGTAGAAAAAATAAATTCCTGATCCGAAAGTTCAAATCAAAAAATATTTGAGATCCGAAAGTTCAAATCAAAATTATCTAAAATCAAAAAGTTCAAGTTAAAAAATCCGAAAGTTCAAGTTAAAAAATCCGAAAGTTCAAGTTAAAAAATCCGAAAGTTCAAGTTAAAAAATCCGAAAGTTCAAGTTAAAAATCCGAAAGTTCAAGTTAAAAAATCCGAAAGTTCAAGTTAAAAAATCCGAAAGTTCAAGTTAAGAAATCCGAAAGTTCAAGTTAAAAAATCCGAAAGTTCAAGTTAAAAAATCCGAAAGTTCAAGTTAAAAATCCAAAAGTTCAAGTTAAAAAATCCGAAAGTTCAAGTTAAATAATCCGAAAGTTCAAGTTAAATAATCCGAAAGTTCAAGTTAAAAAATCCGAAAGTTCAAACTAAAAATTTCTAAAAACCGAATGTTCACATTAAAAACACAGTATATTCACAAATGAATTGAGTAAATCATTAAAAATACAGTATATTCACAAATGAATAGAGTAAATCATTAAAGACATATATATATATATATATATATATATATATATATATATATATATATATATATATATATATATATATATATATATATATATATATATATATATATGTATATATACATATATATATACATATATATATATATGTATATATATATATATGTATATATATATATATATAATTTTGAATTAATTACATGCAATTAATAATTTTAGCTAAAATTGAATATCGATAGCATTTATAGTAAAAACATGTAAAATTTAAAAAAATAATAGCATACACAATTTTTAGGAATTCTTATAAAGTTATGAGAATGTTTATCAAACAAAGAAGAGCCGTTTGAATATATGAAATATATAAACTTTTTATTATATATAAATAACATAGACGTATTATCTTGTTACTTTTTTTGCATTCTATATAATTAGTAAAGTTCCAGGTATCTTTCTGATACAGTATTAGACCTATCCGACTAGAGGTATCGTATTATTCAGTAAACCAAGATCAATTCCAATATAGTTTCTGCAAGGAGCTTTATCAAATAAAGTATTCATTTCCAATGTCCTTGGCGGTTGACTAGTCAGTCCTCTTGTTGCTCTTTCCACCTCTATTCGACGAACAAAAAATAAACCTATTTGCTGACGGGATAGGGAATTGCGAAGAATGGACACTTTGCATCGACTGTATTGATCAAACAAGGAGACTTCGGAAATAAAAAAAAAATTATTTCGCCGTTCATGTGTTCCCATGTGTATCAAATGAGATAAGTCTCAAAATGGTTTAGATTCGCATTCTCTTGAAATCGTTGCGCAGCGAATGTAATACATAATTCATAAGACTGCGAAAGAGAGAAGCTCTGCGAATTTAATATTTAAATACTGTACTATCTTTATGTAACACTTATTAAGGTTGAATCTATTACATCGTGCTATATTTAACTCATACACTATTACTTTCGAAAATTAATTAAATTTATTCTATTTTGTAAATTGGTGTAAATTGAGGAATGCAAAATAATTGAGGAATGCAATGCTATTTTTAATGTATATAGTAAATATATTTTAATGTATATAGTAGTATATGCTTATAACGGCGGATTAACCCCCATTGCACAAATTATACAAATGTACCTTAAATGTACCATGTACTACTAAACTTGGCATCATTTTTGCAATTTGGTGACCATATGAATGCTCCGGGAAATTACTGTAGAAATCTATTACATCATGATCTTTGACTTCAACCTAGTTTCCGAGATAGCTCTCTCTCTTGAAAGTAGGAGAAGACCCCTTAGACAAATCATTCTTGGCGCTCATCTTCAGTTAAATTCAAGTATTTATGGCCCATTTTTATTAAGTATACATTATAAAGTTATTACATCATCAAAAAAAAAATAGTTTTAACATATAGAGAGATGAGGTTGGAAAATATTTTTGTGAAATATTCTATTATAGCGTTTCTCAAACTGTGGGGGCATAATAACCCTACGAAGGGGCGCGAGTATATTGTTAATTAAAAAAAAGAGAGATTATTTTAAAAATAATTATTAATTCACTCAAAATAAACAAATAAAATATGTTCTGACATAATAAAAAATATACATTTACACTAATATAATATCAGCAATGCCCAATGTACTACTTTATTATTAATTTAGGCACTAAGTTAACTACCAGGTTAATAACAAGTTTAATAATTATCAAGGATCCCAAGGTCTTCTCCCATACAAAGCTATATACAAAAATTAACACTTATCTTAATAATATCTACGGTTGATAATTAATCCCTTATCTTAATAATCTGTACGCCCATTTAAAATTACGTGATTTGTTCCCCAATCACACCATTTGTTAACACGTAGACGAGTGCATGTGGTGCAATTGGAAAGGGGAGTATAAAGGGAATACATAATCAATTTCTCTAAAATAAGGAAATTTTTCGCCAACCTTGTCATTGTCCTCTTATTTCACTCCAAAGCCTTCAGAATAGTTTTATGAAAAGTAGTGCACAGAAAAAATCTTACTTCGGAAAGACATATATATACGTCTGGGGCAATAAACACACTGGCTAAGTGCGAGACATTTATATACGCCGATGGCACTTCAGAGTGTTAAAATCGTATTGTAACTTTAGAGTCAATGTATATTATTATTGAATTCAATACATGTTATTGTTTGAGGGGGGCGGTGAAAATAATGATTGAATATTGGATCGCAAATATTGAAAGTTTAAGAAACACTGTTCTTCTGTAAAGATTTTAAAGGAGGTTCATATATCATGATGTAATTTGGATTATGCCTAATATGCGTATTAAACTATAGCGAATAGTGATTATTTAATAATTTCTTTAGGTGCAATCTATTATCGAATGGGTGTTATAAAATTATTTCTGCTGAATAGTCATCTTCATACATTGAAAAAGTTTTTTTAATCATTTATGCGGGTGTGTTGAAATGCCTTCAGAGTTACAGGAATCCACGTATATTTGTGTTTATATTCAGGAATAATATGAAGGTGTAAGTTGTTAAGTCAAGAAAATGCATGCATCCACTTAACATTACGAAATAAATAAAAAATATAATGTATAATTCAAAATGAAATAATGAGTTGATTCATGAAATAGTAATCGTATTATTTAAATACTTTTCTTATTTATTTTTAAATGACTCTTTGGAATGTATGTGTAGCTAACATTATTTCTTTATTTTACAATGGCACTTATTTAATATATGAAAAAATAATGAAGCTAGAACAGAAATAGTTTCAAAACACATTTTTTATGACATGCAGATTTTTTTTATGCCTGAAGTACGATTTTCTCATGCAATTTAATTAATTATTACTCGTAGATTAAATAGCTCCAAAGAAAAGCTGCAGTTTTCATCGGAAATGTATACATTTTTTACGCAATTTCTGATTTTTTTAAAAAAAATGTGTGTGCTTTGCGTACGTAATCTGATATTTATTAATATACTTATAATTAAAACTTATTAGCAAATTATATATTTGTTCTTTTATATATTATACCACTTAAATTAAAATGGTGTAAAAAATTGCAAAAGTAACATTTTTGTTTTAGTTTTTATAGAATTGTATCGTTAATTTTCGCTTCAGGCTGAAAGAAAAATGTTCAAAATTTCTCTATGATATCAACTAAAGAAAACGAAAGTGTATATTAAACAATAACAGTAAAAAAAGTTCAAAATCAATTAACGTTTACCCACAACTAAATCAAAATTCTTTAAACAAACTAAACAATATTCTAGTTGTATTCAATTGAATCTTTTTTTCCTCTAAATAAATTATGCTTGCATTTTTCTAAGCTCGTTTCCATTAATAATAATGTTTTTTTTGTTTTTGTTTTTACAAATGTTGGTATTCACTATTTGTGAAATAGTCAATCTTTACAAGTTATTTTTTCCTGGCTCAACTTATCAAATTAACCATCAGACAGAAATTAACAAGCAAATATTTTTTTCCAAACTTTCAGAAGGAATATGCATAATTATAGTTTAAAAAAACTTTTAGAGCCCTTGTGCGCAATTTTTGTTGCCTTTTTCTGTCTGTCAAAAAATATATTTATATATATAACCGGAGAAAGTATTTTATACAATATTTCAAAAACGAGGGAAAAACCTTCGCGTTTTTATGAAGAACACGAACTGTTTCTAAACTAAGCAGAAAGCGTAAAACACATTAGCAAATAAGAGAAAGATCTTGCCATTTAAAAAATTACAGTTGCATAGAAATGACAAAAGAAATTGGCTTAAAAAAGAGATGAATGAATACTTTGTTTTGTCGTGTCAAAAGTATTATTTAAAAGTTCTTACATCTGTCTTCCTTTTTTTTCTTTGCTTTTTCAGTAAAAGCTTTAAACTGGTTGAATAAAGTTAATTACCTTAATACATTTTAAAGCTCATTATTTTTATATTATGCCACAGTAAATAAAACCTAATATAGTCACTAAATAGTACATAAACCTAATATGATACTGTGCATTTCTTTTCACACCTGTGCTTGCAAAGATATCCTGCAAATTCTAACAAGTATTATATGTCTCGGGCATGTTTCAAATATAATTTATTTAAACTGTATTATGAATAATTCAATTCAAAAATTTATTTGTTATTGTTTTAAAATTTTAATGGGTTATGCTGGTTTAAACTCAGAAATACTTTTCGTATTAGGAAAAAAAATAATGTATTTTATATTCTTTGAATAGCAAAAAAATTTAAATGAAAGAAAACCTGTGTGGTATCCTTATATATTCTAGTGCAGAAAAGTATTGGGGCTGTGGTAGCAAAGTTGTCAAGGT
The DNA here is from genome assembly GCA_019973935.1 of Trichonephila clavipes. NCBI lineage: Eukaryota > Metazoa > Arthropoda > Arachnida > Araneae > Nephilidae > Trichonephila > Trichonephila clavipes. The sequence goes on from BMAU01017720.1 coordinate 803,893, forward strand.
ATCAGTTCATGGCTGGCATGTCATGAGATTGAGCCCAGTACCACTAAAGACCCGCCGTGTAGGGGTGCGATGCATGTTTAATATGTCTAGAGCTCAAACGTCCTCCCGTTGCTGTGGTGTGGTAAATAGGAGAGGGGTGCCAACTCAGGTGTCGTCTTTATCACTTGACCATGGTTCAAAATTACGAGGTCCGTCGCAAAATGCCCTCATATACCTGAACAGTGCAACGTTAATTTTCACTCACTCACACTCACTCGTAGAAAAGTATAATACAGTTTGACTCAATTTGCATACAGACTTTTTGAATCTGTAGGCTGTCCGAAAAACTGTACACAAACTCTGCACAACCAGATTCCTCGTTAGAAGTAAATAAAAAAAGTGCCCAAAGAACTGTACCTGCAAGATCCTGGGCTTACGAGCAAATCACGATTAATGATGATGTATGAACGATTAATGATGATGTACATGTTGTCTAATGCGGAGGTTCTAGGGAATTTTTGTGCTATTGTGCGTGAATGACTGAATACGGCATATCCTAGTTGCTGGATTGAACATGAGGGGCTGGTTATATGGCTGTCAGGATCTCCTGATCTGTTACTGTTGGCGGTTTTCAAATGAGAATCATCTGAAACAATTAGTGCATCAAGAAGTCATTACACCGACGTACAAAAATGTTCCTATACATGATGCTAACACTTCAGTATAAAAATGTTCCTATACATGATGCTAACACTTCAGTATAAAAATGTTCCTATACATGATGCTAACACTTCAGTACAAAATGTGCACTCATCCCTTCCACGGGGCTCTCAGGCCTGTCTACATTCATGTCGGACGCTTTACACATCTACCTTTAAAAATATTAGCAAATACTGCTGTTCATGTGTCCAATACAGTGATTTTCTGGCTTTGACGTCACACTTTGTTTTTCTTATCTTACTAGCAAATTACATATCGTACTTATGCACTTGCTTGGGTCGTTTAATGTACTCCCAACGTAGAATCTGGCTGTAGGTAGTTTGGATGCTATTTTTGGGACACCCTGTTTATGTCATTAAATCGATACATGTATTTCGAAGAAACTTGTTTTTTTAAGACTCATTTTATAGAATTTGCACTTTAAAGAACATATAATAATGCTTCTAAAAATATCTTTTCAAGTGACTCACTGCTTTTAGATGTCAGTTAATAGCGGCAAAAATAAAGCATGGAGTTCATTTTCCTTATTATAAAAACTAAGTCTTGCTTTTATTTAAAATGTATGTAGAAATTTAAGCATGGCTTGAGCAATGGAATAGTGGGCCCTTTTAAGAAGCTAATCAAACAAAATTAAAGAATTAGTAAAACTACATGATTTTTTAATCTAAAGAGCTTCAGTTAATTTCTTAAATAAGTAATTCTTTTTCAAGGAGCTCAGGGATTAACTAAAAGAAATGTATATGCTTCTTAGAGAAATAGATAAAATAATTAACTGAATGAATAATTTGTTGAATATATTTCTCAAAATATATATGTTGATGATTTATATTTATATACCTTTAGATTTTAGCAAATGTTTTAGTTCAGGAGCATTTCGTTTTTAAATGATACCTATCATATGATACATTTTAGTCTAGGTATACACATTATTATGTATACACATTACTACATTTCTCTTTGTCATCCATATTCATTTATTTTTCTCAGTTTTTTGTAAATACCTTTAAGATTCTTCAGATTTATTCGGAAAGTGTGAACATGCTACTAATTTTATCGTTATTATCCTTCTACTATTCCTCTAAAATTTAGGAAACATGAAATATTTATAGTAATTATAAGAGCATCAATTAATCATTTAAATCGGTATCAAACTAACAGAATTTTTCTTCTGTAAACTTCGTTCGCAAATGACCTTCGACCAAATATTAAAAGAAAAATAAACTAAAATATGCAGTTTAATTGCATATTAGGATGCAGTTTAATGCAGACCTCTTTCTGTTGTTATAAGATATGCGAAACTACATAAGTATAATGTATAAACACATTTATTGCTTGGTTTTTACATTGATAAAATGACCTGAAGCTTGATTATTAATTGATCTTTTTCACTTTTAAATATATATCACATTAAAAATAGCAATCTATATACAGAAAAATAAGCATGTTAAAAATAAATGTCCTTGAAACTCTTTAAGCTTACATAGAATATATTTCCAATTATTTAAATTTAAATTTCCTTCTGTTTGTTTTCGTGATTTCTATTTTAAATATACCTTGGGCATTCATTTCATAAAATAATTTAGAAAAACTTTCAAATATAATACGATAATATTACAAATCGTCGACTTTAACTTTCAATGCTTCTCGGTTGCAAAGACCTTTAGGTAGGGCGAGTAATTATTATATTGCTGAAATTTAATCGTTAGATTATAGTTTTTGTAAGAGTTTAAAAAAATGTGATCACTGTTATATTACTAAATATTATTTTAGTTTTTTTTAAGAATAAATTATTATTAAAGTATAAGTTTTCTAAGTAATTAACATATAATTTTTGTTAATCAATAAAAAAAAATAAATCTTTTTAGCTATGATTTTCAGATTTTATTTTACAATTTTCAATTTGGTCAATTGCTATTTCTTTTCTTTTATCCCAATCTCTCGAACTTATTTTAAATACTAATGAACTAAATATTTTTGTTCAATGAAATTAGCTGTGATTTCATTATTTTCATTGTAATCATTGCGAAGTCAATATAAATGTGATAAGGTATACTATAAATAATTAAATTGAAGCGCATTCTTTAAAAAAATGTGTTAATTTTTATTAGTATTAATTATTTGCAGTTATTTTTAATCCTGTACTTTATGATACAAATATTCATTTATTAACAAATATAAGGAACTCTCTACAAATTTGTTTACATTAATTTATTTAATTTGGCAGTATTAAAAAGACAATTTTCATTTAAAGAAACAGGCTGTGGTAGCCTAGTGGTCAAGTTAACGGACTGGCTGATGTGTCATGACTTCGAGACCAGTATCACTGAAGACCCGCAACCTGCCGTATAGGGCAGCGATGCACGTTAAATCTGTACAGAGCTTAAACGTCCTGTTGTTGGTGTGGTAGTTGGAAGAGAAGGGTGGTAGCACAAGTGTCCTCCTCGTCACTTAACCAAGGTTCAAAGTTAGGAGGTCCGTCACCAAGTAGTTGAACAGTGCCACGTTGATATTCACTCAATCACGCATTTAGAAAAACTAAATTTTTCTTATAATACGAGTAATTAGCATAATATAAGTAATTTTTTATAAACGGTAATTAGCTTCCCTTCTTATATATATATGCACGGTGTCCCAGAAACAGTACTAAAACTCTGTACAAACAGATATCCCGTTGAAAGTACATACAAAATGCAGATATGGATGCATATCTTACGAGATAAATATGAAATACAAATTATGAAGTCACAGTCTTATTAGACACATCACAGTTTGCAAATTTTAAACAAAGGCAGATGATCAAAGTGTCCATCGTGTACATCGAGACAGGCTTGAGCACGACATGGAATGGATGAGTACATACATCGCAGCAAAGCGATGTCCACAAACGAGCAACTAAGTCCGTTTGCGAAATCACAATGTCCCAATACACCCATTTTTTGAGAGTGCCCCACCCGCAAAAATTGGCAGCGTTTGAAATCTGGTGATAATGGAGGCCATGGATCCGTATCCCCAAGTATCTGATCTAACAACTGGGGTATTCTATATTCAACTAATCAATTACAAGAAAATAGAAATGCGCCGGAACCCAATCATGAGCCATCATGCATCATAATTCAATCATTATCATTTACTTTTTTTTTCATAAACTGTAGATCATACGGGAACAGTTTTTGGGGCATTTTTATGTGCTTACAAAGAAGAATCTGTCGGTGATGAGTTTGGGCGTTAGTTCTGGAGTGCCCTGTATAGAAATATATAGAGAGAGAAACAGACAGGTATAACGAAAATGTATGTATCTGTGTTGTTAAAAAATTATTAATATAAAACATTGAAAATACATTTGGATATTTTGGTTGTCTAATTCTTAAAAAAAATCATGAAATTTACATTAATATTTTAGGTTTTAAATATGAGATACGTTGTTATACAAGAACTAAAGTTCGGGCAGCAGATCGAAGACTTCACTAAGAAGAGAAAAAACGTAGCTGATTCTCGAGAAAATCCTGCCAAGCTTCTTTCACTCCATTGTCCAAATAGAAACGTAGTATTCCCTTAAGTGGTCTAAAGCAGTGCTTCTCAAACTTTCAATACTGGCGCCCCCCTTTTCAATCACAATTCTTATCGCGCCCCCCTTATACATTAATAATGTACCGAAAGCAATAATAATGCACTTTGACGCTAAAGCAACAATCTTTATTATAAACCGTACATATTCATGACATGAGTATTAAATTTCGTACATGTTACTTTTGAGCAAAAATTAAGTGATAGGATAATTATGTTATTTTTCCTTTCTCTAATTTTTAAATTGGAACATATTGCAAAATGCAGTTTTTGCTTAGAAGACAAAATATAGATATCAGCTAAATGTAGAAAAATAACACAGGGGGTCAATTTCTAATCATAAGCATTCCTTCGAAAAACTTTCATCTGTAAGACAAGCCCATGGGAGTCGCTAATACTTATTAAACTTGTTCTTAATTTAGCATTGATTAATTAGTTATAAAATACTCTGTGCAGCACTGATACATTAAAAGTATACCGGCCGAAGTACCCACTCTTTGCACAAGTTCATTTATAAGAAAATAAAACATTATTGATATAATCGCTTAATTGTAAGGAGAGTAAAGCCAAGTGTGCAACACAAAGTTTACAAAAATGTAAAATGATTTTTTTAAAATGATTGCTCAAATTATAATTAGTTTTAAGCGAACTGTAATTTTAAGTCTCAAAGAATTAGCATTTAGAATTGTGATTTTGAATTATGAACAATAAAAAAAAATTCTGATGAAGAATAATTGTATTATTTTTAATATTTAAAGTGAAAAGACTTTAACATGTTTAAACCTTGGAGTAGACGCGCACTCGATACTAATGGTCGAGAGGGGTTATTTGAGTCACCCCAATCCTTTTTTTATAATTATTTTTACAGTACACAATAAATATCGTAATTCCAGTGAATAATTTAATAAAGAGAAAATATACTCACTTACTTTCAACACAGAAAACATTTCGGAAAAAAAGTTATCTCACCGGGAACTCAGACAAAACAAGTACCTTAAGATCGTAAAAAAGACGTCTGTCACTCCCAAAAAAGAGGGCGATATGTGACAAATATATTTTAGTTCACGTTAAGATTGTCAAACAGGAGGGTAGTGTCAGGGCCATTGGTAACAATTAAACAATTTTGACAGAATTACCGATTTCGTGCACTGTGTGCTCGGCGTGACCGCTCCCGGATTAAAAATGTATTTATTACGATATGGATGTTCTAAAAAATGATGTAGAATGCTTTTCATTATGCTTGGCTTAGTAATCCTTCAAACTTCTCTAAATGAAAAAACAAATACATAAGAGCAGGGACGTAAATAACCGTACAAGTAAGCTCGAAGGTCAAACCGCAGCAAATACATTCTGCTGCCTACAGCTGATGGCAATAATATATAACAGTGATGAACTTTTTATCTTCATAAAATGTTTTTTGATTATGGATCTGGATTTTGTCTTTCCTCTAAAAGAGTAGCATTTTCGCTTTGAAAAGAAAACGTAATAAAAAATCTCTCATCATGGAATTACAGCAAATCGAATAAAACGTTTTTTATTTGGTTATAGTATCAAAAATAGCTAAAAAATGAGGTTTTGAAGTAAATGCTTTTATTTTTGATGATGTAAAATCGCAGATAATATATATATTATTTCCGTGTAAATGTGTATATTTTATTATGTCAGATTTTTTTTTATTTTACTTCATTCTAGTAATTAAATTTTTTTTAAACTTTTATTTTCGAAATGCTCGCGCTCCCCTTGTAGGTGTATCGCGCCCACCCAGTGGGGCGCGCCCCACAGTTTGAGAAACACTGGTCTAAAGGCTTAGAATTTCCAGGGTGACCAATCCGTACTCTACACAATGAGTGCTCTAACATTTCCCAATGAATTTTTTAAACCACCTTGGTTTCATAGAAGACGTGCGGGTGGACATTGTTATAGAGATCCAATATCATATGCTGCCCAACGGTCATATAGTTTCAAGTGGGAAAGGCAGAGCAGGACAATACGAGAGTCAAATTCCAGGTATTTTTCCAACGAACAGAAAAATGACGGTGCAGTTCGCACCCTAGTCTCCGACTTCAAAGTCCACCGCACGAGAGGTGACAAGGACCAATGACTGAATAGTAACTCCAGGTACGTTCAAACATGAATTCTCTGTTTAGTGTCTTTTTTGAAAGCTGACATATTGCATCTTTAAAGTGACACATAAATATTAAACCCGTACGCTCCAAGACACTCCGTCACACTCCAACAGAAGACTCTACAAGAGACTCAACGTCATTCTCACAGCCTGGCTTCCAAATTAGCCTGTATATCCTTACATCTACGATGACATCTCAAGTCTCTACATAACAAGCGTCTTACGCAGCTTTCACATCAGTAACCCTGCTCTTACAGCTTCTCATTACAGCAATGATTCTCAAACTTTCTATACTTTCGACCCAATTTTCAATCATAATTTTCTTCGCGCCCCCTCCCCTCCATATAATATCAATGTATTGAATTCAAAATTAATATACTTTGACGTAAAGGTACAAGGTTACTCTAATTAAAAACCATACAAATTATCAAGATAAATGATATTTTTTTTATATAATTTTATGACATGCCCATAGAAACCACTGGTAATTATTAAACTTGTTTTTAGCTTAGTACTGTTAAATTAATTATGAAACACATTGTGTTGTACTGATACATGTATAAGTGTACTATATCAATATAAATGTGTATTTTATTTTTTATTATGTCAGAATGTATTTCTTTCTTTTTTTTTTTGCTTCCTTTCATTAAAGTAATAATTTTTTTTAACAATTAATCTTTTATTTTAGACTTTTTCATATGTTCGCGCCCCCTTGTAGAGTTATCACGCCCCCTAGGGGCACGCCCCACAGTTTGAGGAACACTGCATTACAGACTGAAGTCTTACATTTTCATGGAATAAATTATACAAGTAAATATTTTTTATAATAAATATAGCATATACTTCGTCTTTAGACTGAACGAAAATTTATCTATTAAAACTATTCAAATATTATTTAAAAAATAAATCTTCCAATTTGGTTTTTTAAATCACGTTTCAAAATATATTCAAATTTTTTCAAGCTATTCATTGAAATATATATTTTAAATAAAAAGAGAAAAATACAGATGATGTTAAACAAATATGAGTAGTATATATTACTGAGCTATGAAAAGGAGAAAAATATATTATAATAAATTTTATAATGTGTCTGTATGACTTTGCAAATGTATTTTTAAACTTTTTTTCACAAATTTAATTCAATTTAATAAGTAAAGCAAATTATTATGTACTTTCCCTAGTAAATTTTTTTCGGGAAGTCATACACTCGTTCTTTAAGTAAAGAAGCAGCAAATAAACTTATTATGGAAACTCGGGCAAGTAGAGGCATAACTACTCTAAATATAATAATAACTAATAAATAATACTAGTTCCTTAAAAATATATTTTTAGACATATATTTCGTTTCAGATTTTCAACAAGTAAAAAAAAAGTTTGTTCTTCTTTCCTCATAAATTAATCATGAATTGTAGTAATAATTTTATATTATATTAATGGGAGAAATATTTCACATGACTTAAATAAATTCCGTCAGTCTAGAAAATAATGACTTTAAAAATAAATTTGAAAACAAAAACATTCGATTCATATTGAAAAAGTAATATGATATAAAACATTTTTTGTAAATATTAAAAGCGCTAGAAAAGTACACATAATAAGTCGGTTTGGTACTAAACAGTTAAAAAAGTATTCATGGAACACTTTAAAATATGCTTCCTTTAAAGTCGAATATATTTTATATATATATATATATATATATATATATATATATATATATATATATATATATATATATATATATATATATATATATATATATATATATATATATATATATGAATGCATATGTACTAAAACTGCTACACATAAAATAAACATAACTATATACTACTGAAATATGAGTTTTTCAAACTATATAAATTTTAGTATACTAATTTGCTTACTATTATTTATTGCATCAAATATTTTACTGAGAAGTAAAAGAAACATTTAAAAAAAAACTTATTTTACTTCTTAGGCCATAACCTTACATAAAGGAGGAAAGACAATTTATCACTCATTACGAGATTTAAAAAAAAAAAAAAAATATTAGACAAAAACAAATATATTTATTTTGGGAGTAATTTTGGAAATTTACTCCCAAGAATAGTTAGGAGGTTTTTAAGATAAACAATCTCCTTTTTGAACTATTAGAACTACATTCTTGAATTTTGGTTAATGTCGTTCTTTTGCAGAGTAGACACACGGTATTGATAATATTAACTAAAATCAACTGACAAGGTGATGATAAGTGGGGGTTCATAGGTTAAAATAACCCGTTTTAAAACTATTAGGCATAACAGTTTAATAGGTGTTTTTTAAGGTGGTTAGTTGTGGTGTTTTACAACTTTAATATGTGTCAGCTGAGAACATATTCATCTTATCTTGAAAAAAGTAATACTTTAGTAAAAAGAGTTAGAATGATAGCTTATGAAAGCATAATTTGAAATAAAACAGGTTTCAGACCATTGATTTTTAATAACCAAAGTACACTATAACATAACTTTTTGCATAAAATTTATTTTCGAAGGTACTTGTAAAGTTTTCTTACACATACTGAATCATTACATTTCTAATGTTTTAAATTATTCCTTATTTACTGTTATATAAACGTGGCCATGTTGTTTAAAAGCATTTACTCAGATAGCCTTACAATAACTAAAAATTATCTAAAGGAAAAATAGATATTGCTGCACATACAAAGATTCTAAATGGGATTGTATGCTTCTAAAGGTATAACATCAGTTAAATTGTTTTCCTAATTTAATACAAATCAATAACAGTATCCACTAATATGTTTTTAAAGTCTTCCATCAGAATGAAATGATACGTATAATACATATTACAGAAAAAAATGAATTATATTTTTTATTATAAAAGTATTCCTTTTAATTTTTTAAAAAAACATATTAAGAGTTCAGGTGCACAATTTGCAAAAAAAGTCATCGGTTAAATTATGTTTAATACGTCGTAAATTCAAATTTATGTATAAAATTTACTTTTAACCTACATAGTTAAATATTACTGATATTCGCTTTCTCCGATTTTTCTACACTTCGTAGAAATAAAGCTAGACTATATCATCATTGCATTTGAAAATTATTTGTAAGCAAAATATAACCATGAGTTTAGGATGAAATTAGGTAAACGCTCTGTATTTTGCCGATGAAATTTTAAAATCAAGTTTAAAATTATTTCTCTGCCTTGTAAAAATGTTTGACTAAAGTATGTGATTTTAAATAAAGTTAAATACCCTACCCCCTAATAACGAAATAGATATAAGTGAGAAAATGATTAACATGCACGGGAGTATTCAGATTGAATGCTTCCAACTATTTCTAATTTTAACTTAGCATTTAAAAAAGATAAAAGTTTAGTAAAAATAATCCTACTTAAGCCCTTTTCAACACTTAAAATTATTATTAAGCACATATACATTCATTAATAGGCTGATTATCGGTAATTGAACTGGAAAGAATGGTTATTACAAACCTAGATATATACTTCTGAAAAAATGTATGTACTAAGATTTCATATTTTACTTACTATTTTTTTTACAAATTACATGCGCAACGTTATATTTTCAGAAGAAAAAAGGTGTATTATTTTCGAGGATTTAAAGTTTTTAAGATAACACATTAAAGATAAAGTTCAAGTACAGCTTCTTTTATCTCTGTGGATCAAACGTTTTTAAGAAACTTAAAATATATACCAAAAGAAACGCATTTTGAAGGCTGTTAAAAATCTAGAAGGACAATCAGTATTTAAAGGTAGCTAAATATACTAAGTAAATTAAGTCAGTGAGGTTAATTTCCCTGAAACATTGATATATTGATGTTAATAATAACTCCCATTCAGTTCTGGCCACTAAGGGCTATATGGATATAGAGCTAGCCATCTTAAACGAGTTCCGGATAACCGTATCCCTCTGAACTCCTTTCACGTTCCTGGGTAGTTATCCGTTGGTAGTATTCATAATTTCTCATTTCCCTCCCGGATAATCGAGCGTGAAGGAAGAGGACGGTACGATCATCACGAAAATTCAATTGGTCATCACAGACCGTTACCGTGGAAATGAGTATTGTGTTCCCCTTCACTTTGGGTCAACGAAGCCGTTCCTGCAGCCATTTCTATTTGAAATTTCGATCCAGAACATAGCAGTGAAAAGGGAAATGTGAAAGTTAGAATGGTTATATGTAATACAGTAGTGGATTAGTTGACATTTTTTTCTTCTTTTACTTAAATGTTATATAAGTTTAAGCAAATCCTTTAGAAAAAATTAATTATTCATTAAAAAAAAATATTGGGAAGTGAAAATTTAGATTTGTTTTTCTTACAAAGAAAATATAAAAGGCAAAAACGTATTTTTCGATAGGTTTTCGTGGAAAAAAAAACGTATTTTGTGTTTGTTTTAAAATTGCTGATATTTAACGCTATTATTAACTAACTGTATTTGGAATTAATTTCTAAGTGGCCTAAAATTATGCTTGAAGAAATTGTATAGTTCATATTTACATGTTCGGTTTATATTATACTGCTTTAGTTGTTATTATTTTTCTATTAAGGGGAATGTATCTTTTTGAATTATTAGTAATACAATCTTAAAAAGGAATTAGATTTTTCCCTAAGGCAAACTGTCGGATAATATAAAAGTACCGAGATCATTTAATAATTGTACTGGTATAATCTCGTTTCTGTGAGATTCTAACTAGTAATAATTTTTTCCGAGAAAAAGTATGCAAACCCCTCAATGACTTGTAAAGTTTATATTTCTGGTTTTTCTTTAATCAGAAAACTGGTTTGTAGGGATTTTTACTCAGGATTTCTTCATTTCATTCATCAGCGCCCTTAAAATTTTTTTTCAAACTTTGAAGAAATTCACTAGCAAATGTTAAAAGGTGTAACAACCAAAGATTGAATAATTAAATGTTGTGGTAAGTGACATAAGAAAAGAAGAACATTCTCAAGTGCAGTTTGCTAGAAACTATCATGTAATACCAGTGTTATGTGCAAGTTATAAAGACAGTTTAAAGGCATCGGATTCGTTGAAAACGACTGGGTTAGATCATTCAAAATCCTCGATGTTCAATAAATATTGATACTTAAGAATTGCAATGATAAAAATGATAGGCGCGAAACAATATCTTATCTGGCTTGCGTCTTTGTTTTTCCACAGAAGACCACGTATCAACGGTTACTGTATTTTAAAGATTACATGAGAAAACTCACCATCGTTTTGCTTGTGTTGCGCTGCCATTTCCACTTAGAAGACAGCTTATTGAAACGGACATTTAAATATTACAACACTTGTTAATATTCCAGCAATTATGTATCAAGTTTGAAACCTAATATCTAGGTCTCACTCAAATCTGTGAAGCGTAGATCTCGTTTCGTATGTAGCAAATAATATACCAACACATTGTAACAGAGATCTCTGAAATTCCGCGTCTTATTGAATAATGTGTCCAAAATCACCATAACAAATGAATACCAAAATACCTTACTCTGAAGGTACTATTCATAAGTTTATCCATCAGAATCAAGCTTTTACACCTGCATATCAACATTTACCAATCATTTTAGGTTTAAAATATCATTCTAATAATTTCACATTAAGGCTTCTCTTAAAAGAAAACAAAGAAAGAAATCAAAATATGGTGCATTTGTTATTGGATCAAAATAAATGTTAGATTCTGCAATCCAACGTGATAAAATTCAGCAATAAAATAATATTTAAATGTTTCTAATGTAAAATTATACTTTAATATGATTCAATGATTTATTTGAGAGTCATCTACCAAAATCGTCTTAGAATATGAGATGGATGAATATACTGTTTGCATAAAAATAATCCTTCATCATCGAACATACTTATTATACATCAATGCAAATACTTATTTGTTCAGATAGCTTTATTAATTCTACTGCCTTATTGAAGGAAATCCATTTGACTTTACGAAATACATTTTCTCTATTTTTTGACTTTTTATAATGGTTTATTAAAATTTTGAATAATTTTGTGCTATGTTAAGGGAACTACTTTAAAATATGTATTTTTAAAATTGAAACTAATCAGTTTTAAATTGTTCAGAATAGCTTGGCTTTCTTATTCGTTAGGAATATGCATTTGAATTAATAACCATACTGATTTTATTTCATTTCCTAAAATTATATTTATTAACATAAAACAATTATCTTATTAAGGAATAAAATACTGAAAGTATTCCTGCAACACATTAAACTTATGGGAATTGCATAAATATACTTTAAATAACATAATTTGTTACATTATTTGATTATTGATTTATGTTAAATGGAATTACTCTAACAAGCAGAAATGTTCCAGTTTGAAATAATTTTTGGTTCAAATATTTTTATATGTTCGAAGGCCGCCCATCCGGTAAAGTGGTGAGGGATGCTGAGAGTTGAGCTGAGCCCTGGGTTGAAATCTCCAGAGAAGGCCTGTATGTATTAAAATGTATAGTGCCCATGCGGCAGGGGGTACTATAACAAGCGTGGAGTCGAAAGTCCTTTCCTGATGTTGGTGGAAAGGTCCTCTTACCCCCCTCTCCTGTTGTCCTCTTAACATGATATTATTACTCAAAATTGGGATGGAACTGAGACAAACCACGCTATCATTTCTACGGTGCTCTAAGCGATGGCTAACAGGCATAGAACTAGGGTTTGCCGCGAATAACTCCGTAAGCCTTGATCTGACACTATAACAGTCTGGTGACATTAGAAACAACCACTTTTGAAAGAAGTTTTTTGGCTAGCATTACAATTTTATGTTGTTTAAAGCAATTTATTCTAGATATAATTATTTTTATAGCTGCTTCATGATGTTCTGGAAGGCCGCATGCATCTAGCTAATTTGGTTAATTTAAGATAATAAATAAATTGAGTTGGAAAGGAAATGATCAAATAAGAATAACAATTGGTATAATATTGATATATATATATATATATATATATATATATATATATATATATATATATATATAAATATATTTCTAGGATCTTTTAATTTCTTTTTAACATGATTATATTATTGTACAAATAGAAATATTTAAATAGTTTGAATATATATATATATATATATATATATATATATATATATATATATATATATATATATATATATATATATATACATATTTCTAGGAGCTTTTTTAATTTCTTTTTTAACATGATTATATTATTGTACAAATAGAAATATTTAAATAGTTTGAATATATATATATATATATATATATATATATATATATATATATATATATATATATATATATATTACCTAATGTAGTTCACAGAACATTCTCTACATTGATTTTTAAAATAACTATATAACATTTTTTTCTAATGTATTTTTCATCAAACAGACACGAGACATACTATTTTTCAATAAATTATTTAAAAAAATGATATTTCCGTTTGTGTGTAGTTGCATTTTTGTCAATTCCACTAAATCAGCATATTTTGATAAGTAATTAAGCACTCATTACGTTTATTTTTCATAAACATTCTTTTTTAAAAAGTGTTTATTAAATTTTCATTCATTGTCTAATTTTCGATTCAAAATTCTTTTAGCTTGTTATAATAAGAAAATACAAGCGCAATAACTTTATTTTAAAACACAAAGGAAGGAGTATAAAACAAATTGTTACTCTTTGTAAACAGCAATAATTGGATTGAATTTTTATTTAGCATTTAGCAATTTTATGTATTTTAATGTAATATTCATTTAAATAATTAACCCCATTGTCATATATTTGTAATAATATATGATCTACAGTTCTAAATTAACTATACAAAATTTTACATAAAAATACTGATTTGCCCTTTAATTGTTATTAACCTTCCATTTCACTTTTCCATAGCTTGCACTAAATTTCAGACGATGTCCATTTTATTTATTAGGCTCTTCCTTTTCAGATCATTTTTTTTATCTTATCTATTGAAATCATTTTCTTTTGCTTGTGAAGCTTTGTTCAAAAACTAGAATGTTAAAATAGCGTAGAAGTAATTATTGTACCCAACCAGACATTGATCTCACATAAACTTTTCATGCAATTGTTCCAGATTATTTTTTTGTAATTTTTTTGAAAAAAAAATCAGCACATAATTTTAAAAATTATGTTGTTGTTTTTCAATTCCTTTTATTAACTCACACTCTCTCTATATATATTTGTTTATTTATCTTGGTGGAATTATCAATCGTTAATAAAATACATTTTAAAGCGTTCAATTGAGCTGAAATTTTATATACAGGATTATTTTGGATGGCAATACAATAACATAATAATAATTAATAATAATTATTATTAATTATTATTATTGCGTTGGCATTATTTTTTGCGACTTGTGTCAAGACTTAAAAATGTTTTTTTCTCACTTTTTAAAACATTCATTTGAACCGAAATTTTACATGGATGATTGTTTTGGATGACAATACTATACGTTAATGATAATAAATAAAATTTAGTTACCCCTTAATGTTGTGATTTTTTCATATGTATATACATAATTATAGTTATTGTTTAATAAAAAGTAGCTAAAATAATTTTTTGTTGATCTAATTAGGAATTGACTTTTTTTTGTTATATATATTACTTTTGTTTTAAGTTACTAAGTTTGAAAAAAATATTTATTAATCAATACAAACAAATGCTAGATAGATATATATTTTTATTTTAAAAAAAAGTTGTTAAATTTTAGAGTGAGTGTTCATTTTTTAAATGTATAATTCGCTTATAAACGTATAATATTTTTAGCTATTATTATTCTTTGTTAAATAATATATTTCGCATTTTTTATACATATTCAACGTTTTTCTAAAGAAATGTTTCGGACTAACTTAGATTTTTTGTATCTTTGAAATCAGGGAAGTTATTCAACTTTTTTATGGAACAAAAAAATACATTGCAAGATAACACAAAACTCTGGTCCAAGAAAACTAAAAAACGTATTTTCTTATGAATCCTATTATATAGTTAAAAAAACGCACATTTAATTTAAATTCAATCATTTTACGTTCATTAAAAGATACATTTATACATACGAACAAACATTATTACATAAAAATATAATACATATTACATCCTCCAACATAATATTACTGACAAAGTAACAAAACTTCAAAGAATTATAAATTATTTGGCTATATTAGAAATAAACTTACTGAATATTTTACGAACGTTAAATTTCATTACAATACGCTTCCTTTTCATTTCCTCCAGATCAATAAATTATATGAATAAACATTTCTGTTTTCTGAATTTGAAAATTGCTAAGTACATTTTGTAACCTCTTTCATACACATTGTAGGTTGAACGAAATTGACGACAATGGAAACCATTTCAAAGAGTTTTAAGAGGATTTGCGATACTTAAAAGGAATAATACATTAAACATTTTTATATTAATTCACATTGGTACAGTTTCAAAAATAATTGTTATTTTGTTATTTAAGTAACTGAAATACTTATTACATATTTATCGCGATCGTATATAAGTAATTTAAAATGTAGTCAGAAAAAGGAGATATTCTAGATTCTCTTCTGGAATCTCTCTTACTTTTATGGTGTGAGATTGTAAACATTGTATTTGTTGATTTATTAATAGAAATGCAATCGTGTTAATCATTCATTTATATGTATATATATATATATATATGTGTGTGTATAGATATATAGATATATATAATAAGATTTTAAAATTTTTATCATAACTAACGCATATTACACCTGCATTAAATATCTCCCAAATTTACAATGCAAGTTGATCAGTAAGAAATGGCCCACATTTACATTATTAAACATTTACATTTTGAAAAGGAAAAAAAAAACAAATATCAAAACACATGTAGTATTATATTTTTACATGTATTCATATGCATAGTATTATATTCTTACGCGTATTCATACACCTAGTATTACATTGTTAATGTATTCATATACGTCGTATTATATTCTTACCCGTAGTCTTATATTCTTACGCGTATTCATACACCTAGTATTACATTGTTAATATATTCATATACGTCGTATTATATTCTTACCCGTAGTCTTATATTCTTACGCGTATTCATACACGTAGTATTTTTCTTATACGTATTTATACAGGTAATATTACTAAAATATTTTGATTGTTTTAGTTGCCCTGTATTTCCATCTCCAAAAATACATTCAAGTCGACTTTTAACTGAGGTGTCTTTTGGAAAATAAAGAAGACACACTTTTAAGTCTTTATTTCTATAAATGTCTTATTTATCTTTTAAAACAGAGGATTTTAAACTTTAAAACGTAGTGGCCCCTTTTACGTATCAGGCAGATGTCGTGTACTCCTAAACCCTTGAACACCTTTCCCACAATTCCAACATATGACTGATAGACGTAAAGATTCTTCAATAATCTTAACACTGTCTCTGCTACTGCAACAGACTAATAATGGGGATGAATGCATATACAATAATGGCTATGAAGTTGTAAGCAACTAAATTGGTATACTTAATTGAAATACATACTCTTAGTAGAACTTTTTCATGGACCATAGTTAAAGAATCGCTCTGGTTTAGAAAATATTTATCTGATTTATTTTCTTTTCATTTCATTATTTTCATAGCCTTACTCTTGCTGTAGTAAGTGAGGAGCTATGGTCGTAAACTCATGGTGGATGCTACGTTTGTCCGTTAGTGGTTCTATTTTTAGAGAGTGCTTCTTTAAACTCACCGTATAAAACAGATTTTCTCAAACTGTGGGGCGCGGCTCCCTTGAGGGGCGTGATAACTCTACAAGGGGGTGCAAGCCTATTGAAAAGTTGAAAACAAAAGATTATTCAAAAGATTATTAATTTACTGAAAGTAAACAAACAAAATACTTTCTGACATAATAAAATGTAACATATACATTTACTCTGATATAATACACTTATGAAAGTATTAGTACTGTACAATGTATTTTATTATTAATTTAACAATACCAAGTTAAGAACAAGTTTAACAATTACCAGTGATCCCATGGGCTTGTATTAACACTTATCTTGACTTGTACGGTTTATAATTAATTCCTTAACTGACGATTAAAAGTTACGTGGTTTGGTCCACAATGCCACGATTTTCCACGTAGACGCGCGTATTTTAAAGGGGTTTTTTGGGGGGGAGAAGAAAAGGAATAAATAAGCAAAATCCTCTGAAATAAGTAAATCCTTAGCAAAGACTGTCAAGATCATTTTGTTGTATTACAAAGGCTTAGGAATAATTTTATAAAAGCAGTGTGCAGAAAAGTTCATACTTCGGAAAGACGTATATACACGTCCAGAAGATTAATGCTTTGGAAGAGTGAGACGTTTATAAACGTCGTTGGCACATAAGAATTTTATAATTCGTACACACACACACACATACACTACACACACACACACACTACACACACACATACACTACACACACACACACACTACACACACACATACACTACACACACACACACACACTACTCACACACATACACTACACACACACACACACACTACACACACACACACACACACACAACACACACATACTGTAGTTTTAGTGTAAAAGTAAAGTATTATTGAATTCATTACAATGTTATTGTTTGGAGGAGGGCACGCTGAAAATGATGATTGAATACTGGGTCGCGAGTATTGAAAGTTTGAGAAGCACTGGTTTAAAATTATGAAACATGTTAAATTTCTATAGGATCGAAATCGGTACATTAGTGTAATGAAGATGCTTACTAACGGTGATGAGAGTTCCCTTTCTGCTAGCCAATAGACCTTGCAGTAAAACATTAATAAACAGTAAAATACATAATAACATTATAATACATTAACCTTTCAAGTCATATGATGAACAGTGGTGTAAGTTTTGCATAAATTCTTCATAAGCATACAAATAATAAAATATTTGCATTTTTTTCTTAGGAAACATTTATTAAATTTAAATGTTTTTTATCGATTTATAAATCAACAAATCACAAAATTATGGCTATTTTTTTGTAAAAAAGAATACTCTTCAAATTAGGGATGATATACTTTAAAGCAGCGATACTCCATCTGCGATCCACCGAGCTGTTTTAAGTTACCCAGTCAAGATCCATTGCTCTCAAAAATATATTTATTTAAGAACATTGTATTAAAAATTTGGTGGGAAATTATTTGGCAAGGAATTAAATATATCAATCTTGATTTTTGCTGTCGGTGTCGTACGGGTACGGAGGTATATTCTCTTTCTATTTGATACGGTTACGGTAAGTAATAACAGACAACAGTGGAGTGTAGCGACAATTTTCTCAATGGAGCTAATTCTTAATTATATGTCATATCTTGCAAGTGAAAAATATTGGGGCAAAAATAAATTGTTTCAAGACGATTGGAAGGTGGATTTTTTTGTCGAAAAAAATAAGCATTTATCACTAATTGTTTAATTTGTCAAGAAAGTGCTGCATTTAAAAAATGACAATAAACGGGAATCGCATTCAACAACACTTTTCCTCGAAGATCTCTTTCAAGAAGGGATAAATAGGCTTGAATAGTCTTTGCAACCGCAACAAAGCGTTTTGTCAGTGATAATATCATATAGGTAACAAAGACATCCTATGAACTTTGTTATATTATTGGCATTTATATGAAGCCGTTTACTGATGCGGAAATTCTGAAGGAATGGTTTTTAAATGATTCTAATTTAGTGTTAAAGACACAATAAAAATATAAAAAATTATTATTAAAAAAGCAAAAAAAAGTTATATAATATTTTGATCAATTTACCACATTTTAAGCTCCCAATGTTATCTTTATCTTAAAGCATTTCTACCCCGTCCCATTTATTCTTATGTTGCAGCCCGCATGAAATAAGTAACATATGCGGGTGGCTCGCGTGAAATAACTGACATATGTATGTGGGCCAGCAGAAAAAAAGGTTGACATTTAAAGTGTTTGACAAAGAAACTGTACATTTTATGTAATTTCTATTCGGATTGAACTACTTTACTCGACCCAAATGTAAGAATATCTCAAAGCATCTATGCTGCCATTATTTCAAAAACTTCAGTAATTTATTTTTACCTAAATATGACCTAACTAATTTTAGCATTATTGTAAAATTAGTTAATACAAGTTTAAATACACAATATCTTAGTTTAATTTAACATTGTATGCAAGCATTGTTATAGCCGATGAGCATTTGCCAGGAAATAGAATAGCTCTACTAATTTTCTTTACCCATTTCTATATTCTCATAAAAAAACTTAAGATACCTCTCGCTATTAAAATATATCTTAATTTATTTTTAAAGAACTCCTAAAATGAGTTAACAACTGTAGGGAATACTCTCCTGTTTTATGCAGAGATTAAGAATAAATTATATTTTAGTTATTCATGTCCACATATAACATTGTCTCTCGGTGTAGTGTTAATAGAATCCACCCAAAGTATGCTACCAATCAGTAAGCCAAATTGAATTCGAATCTAGTTGTATATCAGAAGCTTTGTCAAATTAAGTATTCATTTCCAATATCTATGGTGGTTCAGTAATCTTCTTGGCGCCCTTTTCTATGTAATCTTAAAAGGGAAAAAAGTGAAGGGCAAAGATCAGACGTATTGCACCGGCTTTCATTAACTTACAGAATTGGTTATAATATTTCTGATAATGGCATACATATATATGTACCAATTCGTATAAATATTCAAATAATTCAGACTCAAAGTTATACCTGAGATTCATTTGAAATGTGTATCATTTTTATACTGGAATCATGCGGATAAGTATCTAAACTAATATTATTTTACTAGATATTTATTTTTTTGAAATTACATAGTTGTTAAGAAAATTCATAGTTTCAAAGATTATACTAAACATTGCGGGATTATAATATGCATTATTCAGACATATATAAAGATATGACAGTTTTCAAACCAGGATGTTAGAGATATATATCTGGTGGCGATTCTGGTTATGAGAAAATTATTTATTATGTTTTAGTTAAGTGTAATTGCTAGTTTCTATTAGGCTTATCTAGTGGAAATTTTAAGTATTCAAATCTACAATGTTTTTCCATAGTGATAGTAAACCAAGGAAAAAAGTTTATTTATATGGAACTAGCTGGTATACCCGTTCTTCCTACGGATAAATTAAAATAAAAAAATAAGCAATGCAGTTTGAAGGATAAGAAGTTTTTAATGAGTCAATTTTACGTGAATTGCAAATTAAACAAAATAAAAAAGCTTTTTTGCCTATCTTTTGCCCATTTTTGAAAATAGGATACCAGTACTTACGCAGAGAAGCTAACAAACTACATCATTATAAATAAAACATGTGCCTACTTTAAGTTAGACAACAGGAAACCCCAATCTTTTTTGCCAATGAAAATATTACGAAAATTCTACGGAGAAGTATGGTTTTGGGCTGTACATATAATAAACAATGTATATATATATAGTATTATTTGTAGCAAGATAAAAAAACGTACTTAACAAAAATATCAAAGTAATTAATGCATTACTTGCTAAAATGTATTACTGCAGTTATCCGACGTGAATGAAAAGTAACTAATTGGTAATAAAATTTAACGCAATTTTTTTCTTCTGTTGAGCAAAAATTAGTTTGAACTGTACATAGCAACTTGGCCTTGTAAAGCTAACTAGCTGGTATATACGGGTGAACTGAAAAATTGAACAATAGAGGTTGAAGGATAGAGGAGTTTAAAGTGAGTTAAATTTACAAGAATTGCAAATTAATAAAAAAAAAAAAGCATTATGCATTCTCAGTTGAACAAAAACACCACATTTGTTAAACTTGTCGGAGGGAAGATTCGATCTGAGTACCTTCCGTTCCGAACGTACGAATGAAGCAAGTACGCTAACCATCACGCCAAAACGATCGTCCTCGCGGGATGTTGGTACAAGTTCATATAGATATCACACCGCCACATACCCCCCTGCCAGTGTTTCGGCGAATAGGCGAACGAACGATACCATATTTGTGGCGAGCATGTAAGCAGTTGCGTCACTTTGTAAGTTGCGTCATTTGTGTTAGACGGCTTTGAGAAGTAACGGCTTATTTGCGTCAATGTTTGACGGCTTGGTTGCTTTTGCGATGGATAGATGGCGCCACGACTGCGGCGCGCGAAGGGTGCGGATTATATCACGTCCGGGTCACCAATGTCGGAGGGAAGATTCGATCTGAGTACCTTCCGTTCGAACGTACGACGATGAAGCAAGTACGCTAACCATCACGCCAAAACGATCGTCCTCGCGAGATGTTGGTACAAGTTCATATAGATATCACACCGCCACAAACTTTAAAAGTCTGTGGATATAATAATTGATAAAAATGATTGTTTTTTTTTATTTATAACTCTCTTGTGGGTTGATTTTTGAAAACACTTTACTAAGTAGACCTCTGCTCAGCAAAAGTAACACATTGTTACACATTTTGTATAATCAATGCTTAAAATAATGTAAATAATTCATATCTGGATATGTAATACGTTAAATTTACTTTCTGTTGAATTTATTTATGTTAAATTTGTAATATTCGTAAGAAATGCCGTTCCTTACATTATAATGGAGATTCTAAAGAAACATAGCTAAGTGTTGGTGATAGAGCCAAGTTGACATCATTTTTGGTGCCCATGTTAGCAACTTGGCGATTGATTGAGCGATTTAGAGGTTGATGTATTGTAGCGCCACCTAGTGGAAGCTGCAATAAAGAAGATAGCAGAAAAACCTCCACAAAAAATACATATACATGTCAATTGTCATAGTCATCGTTTGAACGGTGTTGGAGTGATGGGATTTCATACATAAAAAATCCATATATATATATATTGATAAAATGATGGGATTTTTGTGCTTCAAAAATGCTCTAGATGTTTTCTTCCTTTTTTCAATTCTTACTGTTAGCTCTCGCTCTGTATACATTTATCTTTGTGGAAGTTTCAATTGTTATACACTTTAAAGTGCTCAATAAAGCTGAAATTTTGTATACATGATTATTATTTTAGATGACAATACAGTAATTTAATTATAATTAACAAAATTATTTGATTATAACCAAATATTCAAAGAATTACAAATGTAGCCACGTTCAAATCGTTTTTGGCGACTTGGGTCAACACTTAAAAATGTTCTTTTTCTCCCGTTTTATCGAGCTCCTTTGAGCTGAACTTTTCAGTACACTATTGTTTTGGGTAAAGAACGATAATTTAATTATAATTAATTAAAATTAATTGACTGAAACTAATAATTTAAAGAATTACAGATACAGCCACGTTGGTTACATTTTTAGTGACTTGGGTCAAAACCTTAAAGGATCTTTTTTCTCGAGTTTTAAAGCATTCAAATGAACTGAGTTTTTATATACACGATTGTTTTGCATGACAATACGATACTTAAATGAAAATCAATAAAAATTAATTACCACTCAATGTTGTGATTCTGTTATATGTATATTCACTTTTATATTAATTGTAACTATTTAATAAATAAAGTAGCTGTTCAAAATTGTCTGATTTTATCAGTGTGAACACGTGGTAGCAGTTAACTTCTTTGGATTATATGAATTGTATTGTATAATTAAGTTTTATTTTGAAATAATCTTATATATAATTCACAAATTTATTATTATCATTATTATTTTTGCTGTATTTACAAAAACAATTAGAATAGAAAAGATTTAAATATAAACCATATTTTCATTTTCAATACATAATACTAAAAAAAAAGTTATTGTACAGACACTTTTTTAAAATATGTTTTTTTTTAAGTTTGTATGCTTATAGAAAATGTTAAGTATTTTATATCATTTTAAAGGAGACTTAATACTAAATTCAATACAAAAAACAAATTTCAAATATTTGCAACACATGAAAAATTATCCTGTAATAACTGTCGATATACATTAAATACTGATGATAGCATTGAGTTACCATATTTTTGTGAGGTTAGCTTTATTCATGAGTACAACTTCACACCGATGTTTCATTGGGCTGAAAATAGTTTTAAGCTATTTCTTAGTTATTATTTGTAGCCAGGAAACAATTATTACCTTAATTAGTTCTTTTAATGCATGGGTACATCATTCGGACAAGTGTTTTCAAATAGTGAAATAAGTTTTCGCTAGTATTGAGGTCAGGACTGTTTTCTGACAATTATATTTAGGATAACAATGATATTTATTTCAAAAGCAGTGACATCAAATAAAATGGTAGATTGAACACATGTGAGACGAGAAAGTGGTATTTCCTTTGTTAAAATTTCAAAAGAGTTGGGTAGTTTAGTGACTACATCTGGATATTGAGAGTGTTATTAAAAATGTCAGGAGACCAATTTAATTAAAAACATGCAGAACATGGCCAAAAAACATGCACCACATCTGTTAAGGGCATAAGAACAAAAATAATACGTTTGAAAGATAAAAGAATTTCGTGAACATCCATCAGAAGTGATTTGAGTGATGCTCTGGCGTTTCTGTCAGTTCAAAAACAGCCAGGAGTAGATCAGCAGATATAAGACTAAAAGGAAGAATTCTATGAAAAAAACCAGTGTCTCAACTAGCAGAAGTGTTAAAAGTGAATACAGTGGGCAATGGAAAACATTAATTGGACAAATGATTATTGGTCACAAGTTATATGGAGGAACAAAACTGAAATATTGTTATTCGGTAGTGATAGCCTAAAATGTATAATGCGTAAAGTAGCAGAAATGCTACTTTCTATCCGCAAACAAGCATCTGTGAAGTACCCACATAGTTTATCACTTAGTCGTGAATATCAGCAGATGTTATCGGTCACCTTCCATCATCGATGGGACACTGAATATCATAAAATACATTGACACTATACTAGAACCTAAACGTCCGCCTTCCATCAAGGATCTATTTACCAACAATGCTTTATTTATTTTTGAGAAAAATTCTGCTCCTTGTCTAACAATAAAGTACTTGATAGACTGGTATCGTTCTGAGATTATTGAGTTATTGTATTGGTCAGGAAATAGTCATGACCTCAATCCTATCGAAAACTTGTGGCACCCATTGAAAGCTCTTGTCCGAATGAGGTACCCATGAAATAAAAAAAGAACTAATTAGGGATAATATTATTTCCTGGCTGCAAATAATAACTAAGGATGAGCTTAAACTATTTTCAGCTCCATGAAACATTGATGTGAAGTTGTACTCAAGAATAAAGCTAACCTCACTAAGATCTGGAACATCAAAGCTATCATTAGTATTTAATGTATATCGACAGTTATTACTGCATAACCTTTTATGCGTTGCACATAATTGAATTTTGTTTTCTGTATTGAATTTAGTATTGAATTCCCTTTAAAATGATATAAAATACTTTATAGTTTGTGCAACGTAACATTTTCTATAAGCATACAAATATAACAATTTAAAAAGTGTCCACAATTTTGGCCACCGATGTATACATTTTTTAGAAAAGTTTCCTTATTACTAGTCTATTTCCATTATGCTTATAGGTTTTTTCGGTACATATATTTGTTATCAAAGGTTTATGGTATCTAAAAATAAGAAATTTGGGTTTTGCACTCAATATCACTTAAGAATCATGAAAACACTGCATCACCCGTTGTATTTGATGTTGTCATTGATATTTTTTCTAAATTTTGTAGAGATAAAGCGAAAATGTCTTTTTGCATCTCAATTCTTTTTCTATTTGATGTTAATCTGGAAACTCAAGTCATATTGTCTTAATTAATTCTCTTATCATGGGTTTCTACATGAATTAGCTTTCCTACTGAACCTTTTGCCAATCCATTTGTCCATCAATATTTGTGGCAATCATGTAATAAGTATTATTCACATAAATTGTTTGATAAGGCAATTTTTCCGTATCAATTAATGGCAACTTATTTAATTTCTGATGTACGGAAGTTTCTTGTTCATTTGAAGTACAGCCGATATATAATTTTCTTGCAGTTGAAATTATTCTGCCCGCCTAAGCATTCAATATTTTATTATTATACTTATTAACGGAATTTTTAGTCTTGAATTATCGTATACCTTGATGAAACCTTCTCTTAGTTTCTTCCACAGTTCAAAAACGAGACTCAATCAAAGCTATTTCCATTTCATCAAGTTGTTCTTCGTTTCCATTTTTTGTAAGTATAAAAGAAAATTGTTGATTCTTTCACTTGACGCATGACTTCACTTATTTCATAAAATTTTAGATTTTGCCATAAAATCTGTCCTACGATGGTCTGTTTCGGCTGCGTTTAGATGGGTGTAGAACGAACAGATGGTAATTGACGTCAACCTATTAAAATAATAGCTAATCCACCAAAATTTGACTGAAAATTTCCACTTTTTTGTTTTAATCGGGAATCAACCTTCAATGATAAATGAAAACTGTTCATAGTAATCACATCAATTATTATGACTTTTATGTATTTTAAAGTAGTTTTGAATTGTTGAGCAGTTTCAGAATAAAACGGAAGTAATCTTGATAAAGAAAATTTTAAAGCTGTATGAACAGTCCTTCCAGGAATAGCTATGGCTGCTTCACAACTTTGACAGTATCCATCATTGACCATATAGTGATCATAAATTTCTATCAAAAGTTTAATGACGAATGTTTTACCGCATCCGGCTGGGACGGTAAAAATATTTGAAATGGAGTCCAATCTGATGATAAAAAATAGTAAAACAACGTGGAGTTTAAGTCCTTTTTTGTGTTTTTCGTTTGACATTCTCATTAATTCATAAAGCTCCTCACTGGACATTAAATTTTCTCTTTTTTTGTAATAGGTCCTTGTTTACGTAATGTTGCAAAATACATATATAAAGGGTGTTTTTTTAGAGGTATAGAATTTTAAATTGCAATAAAACAACGATTAATTATTCGATTGACATGAATTTATTTTTATTCGAAAGATAATCTTGTGGCATTACATTTTAAATATGATTTCTGTCATATGACTTCCACGGCTGGCTCGGATGTAATCCAATCTGGACGTCCAATTTTCGATGACTTTTTCCAACATTTGTGGCCGTATATCGGCAATAACACGGCGAATGTTGTCTTCCAAATGGTCAAGCGTTTGTGGCTTATCCACATAGACCAATGACTTTACAAAGCCTCACAGAAAATAGTCTAGCGGTGTTAAATCACAAGATCTTGGAGGCCAATTCACAGGTCCAAAACGTGAAATTAGGCGGTCACCAAACGTGTCTTTCAATAAATCGATTGTGGCACAATCTGTGTGACATGTTGCGCCGTCTTGTTGGAATCACAGCTCCTCGACATCATGATTGTTGAATTCAGGATAGAAAAAGTTAGTAATCATGACTCTTTAACAATCACCATTGACTGTAACGTTGTGGCCTTCATCGTTTTTGAAAAAGTACGGACCAATGAATCCACCAGCCCATAAAGCGCACCAAACAGTCAGTTTTTCTGCATGTAACGGTTTTACGACATACACTTGTGGATTAGCTTCACTCCAAATGCGGCAGTTTTGTTTGTTGACGTAGCCATTCAACCAGAAGTGCGCTTCATCGTTAAAGAAAATTCGCTTATGAAAATCAGGAAAAACGGCAATCTCGTTTTGAGCCCATTCGACGAATCTACGCCTTGCTTGGTCATATTTAAAATGTAATGCCACAAGATTATCTTTCGAATAAAAAAAATTTCCTGTCAATCCAATATTACATCGTTGTTTTATTGCAATTTAAAGTTCTATACCTCTAAAAAAAACACCCTATATAAAGGAGAAAAGCGACTCACTGACTAATCACGATATCTCCGGAACTATTAAACCTACAGACTTGAAATTTGGTAGGTTGGTTCCCTTCATAGAGTAGACGTCAGCTAAGAACGAATTCGGCAAAGTTCGAACCCCCAGGGGCGTTACGGGGCTTTAAGGGACGTTATAGATACAGTTACTAAACTATTACATGTACAGTCGTGAAAAAAACTTGGTACACATATTTCTTTCATAAAGTAGAGATTTCCTACATAATGATTTTTACAAAAATTGACCACCAAAGGGCGTTCAGGGCGCTTAAGGGGTGTTACACATAATTATTTTCATTTTTAGACTATTAGACGTACAGTCTTGAAATTTAGTAAGCGGATTCCTTTCATAGAGTACGTATCCCCTACAAAATCGGTTTTGTGAAAATCGACTCCCAAGTGGCGTTGTAGAGAATTAAGTAGATTTATAGGCAATTACCACCTTTTTTAAACTTTTAGACGCAAACTTTTGAAATTTAGTGAGCTGATTCCATTCATTGAGAGAGATCCGCTACAAGATGGGTTTTGTGAAAATCGTTTCGTAAGTGGCATGGTGGAGCTTAAGGGGCGCTACACATAATTATTTCCATTTTTAAACTATCAGACGTACAGTCTTGAAATTTAGTAAGCGGATTCCTATAAAAGAGTACAGATCCGCTGCAAAATGGGTTTTGTCAAAATCGCCTCCCAAGTGGTGTTGTTGAGTATTAGTTAGAGTTATAGGCAATTAACTCCTTTTTTAAACTATTAGATGTAAAATCTCGAAATTTAGTAAGCTGATTCCATTCATTATGTAGAGATCCGCTATAAGATGGGTTTTGTGAAAATCGTTTCGTAAGTGGCATTGCCTGGGCTTAAGGGGCGTTATACATAATTATTTCCATTTTTAAACTATTAGACATACAGTTTTGAAATTTGGCAAGCGGATTCCTTTAAATGAATACAGATCCACTGCAAAATGGGTTTTGTCAAAATCGACTCCAAAGTGGCGTTATAGCCAATTAACTCCTTTTTTATACTATTAGACGTATTATCTCGAAATATAGTAAGCGAATTCCTTTCATGGTGTAGAGATCCGCTACAAAATAGTTTTGGGGGAAATTGATCCCCAAGGGTCACTGAGGGGGATTAAGGGTCGTAATAGATAATTATTTCCGCTTTTCAACTAATAGAACCACCTGCTTGAAAAATAGAAGGTATGTACCGTTCATGGAATAAAGTTCCTTTTACAAAGATTTTTGCGAAAACGGACCCTCAAAGGTGTGGGGTTGTGAGGGATTAAGGCGTGTTATAGAAAACTTGCTGTTTTTGAATTTAACTCATTTACTTGAAATTTGTTTAGCTCTTTTTTTTAGTTGAATAGAGTTCCACTAAGAATGGATTTTACGAAAATCAACTCCAGGGAGAAGCGGGGAGAGTTATTGGGGCGTATTGATAGACAAAATTCGCGTTTTTGAACTGCTAAGGCTATAATAATAAAATTTGGTTTGCATGCTCCTTTTGTTGAATTTGAATCCGCTAAGAATGCTGTTAACGAGGTATTGAAGATAAAAATTCCGTTTTTGCTCTGTTAGATTTAGACTTGAAATTTAGCACGCATGTTTATTTTATGGAGTAGAGATCCACTGAAAGTTGCTTTGGTGGAAATCCACTTCATTATTAGGTTAAGTGAGCGAAAAAATATTTTTACTTCTATTTTAGATATAAATAAATATTAGATTTTATAATTCATGTTCTTTTTATATCAAGGGGCGAGAGTGTAACAGACATAAATATATTTTTCAATACAATCGAACTCTTAATGCTAGATATCAATATTTAATATATATGTAATCAGTATACATATTTACAACATCGTGAAATACCCAGTGAAGCGGATGGGTAACGGCTTGTATATGTACCATTATTGAAACAAAAATTAATTTTTCATTCGCAATTTTTAATTAACAAAGTCGATGATTTTCATTTGCTATAGCCTCCAATTTTTCTATGTAACCCCTGAGAAAATGTTAAGTGGACGTGATGAAGCAGATGTTGATTGCCAAGTGTTGCGAAACTAGTTTTCGTTGCCAAACCCTTAGCTTTTCGTAAAATCGCGTTGTTTATTAATGTTTTTATTTTTTGAAGGCTTAATTTTTAACTTAACGCCTTTCAATTTCAACATTGATGGCAAATAATGGTAATTTTTAAACAAAATATGTAAGAATAATACTTTCGTATAACATTCTTTTAAAATTGAACACGAAAAAAAATTTAAAAGCCATAAGTTTTAAGTCATTTTTTAAATATTTGTGCAGATTACGAATAATATTATTCTGCATACGTAAAAAGGATTTCGTGAGTTTATTTTTATAAATAACAAATTCATTAAATATTTAATTCAAATTTTGAGTACTTTTTAAAAAATCGTAAATAAAAAGTTTTTGGCATTATTTTTTTTTAAATGACTGATTGTAAAAGAGAAAAGTATGAATTGTTTTAATGATAGAATATCAATTTATTGTTTTTAAAGGAAATGGAAAGGCAACGATTTAGAAATCTATTTCATAAAAAATATCAATTTTGACTCATTTTATAAAAAATCGTAAAAAATAGAAAATATTATTTTGTAAATATATATATATATATATATATATATATATATATATATATATATATATATATATATCATATCGTAGTGTTAAAATAAACTTTCTGATTCTGTAATTATTTTTTGTCTGATATAGATAGTAAGAATTTGATGGCTTTTTTACAACGTGGGTATAATTGGAACTTCATTAACTCTACTTTAAGTTCATCACGTAACGCGTAACGAGTATCGCATAACGAATAACTGGTAACGCGTTACGAGTAACTCATAACGAAAATTTTTCCCTACCCGTGCCATAAGAAGTTAACTGCAATAACACTTTTCTTTGTTGATCTAAGTAGGAAAATCGTGTATATAAAATTTTAGTTCAACTGAATGTTTTAAATTGTGAAATAAAAAAAACCTTTTTCAAGTTTTGACACAAGTCGCCAAAAATTATGCCAATGTGGCTGTATTTGTAACTATTTAAATAAGTAGTTTTAATCAATTAATTATAATTAAAATATTGTATTGTCATCCAAAATAAAAAAAAAATCATGTACAATTGAACCTGTTTTTGTCTGGTTGATAAAAACCGCATAAAAATAACCGCGCAAAAAATGTTCGGAAATTTCATGAATTCTTACATATAACAATCCATTTTGTCGAAATACTGCAGAAAGTTGTTTTTTTTTTATGTCGTCGCACAAAAATAGATTCGTCTAAAATTTCAGCGCTTTAAAATGTATTTTATTAAAGAGTGAAAATTCCACCATTATAAATAAATACATAAATACATCGAGATTGTGAGCTAATAGTAGGACTTGAATGAGATGGAAATAAAAAGGGCGCGTGCTTTCTTCCGAGAATAAAATTATAGCTTTAAAAATATAAAAAAACAAGTGGTAATATATATAAAAAAAAATTTAAGTCAATTCCTACTTAGATCAACAAAGAAAACTGTTATTTTAGCTACTTTTTATTAAATTGTTACAATTAAAATAAATATGTATATACATATTACAAAATCACAGCATTAAATGGTAATTAATTTTCATCAATTATTATTAAAGTATCGTATTGTCATCAAAAAACTATGGAATGCAATACATTTTAGTTCAATTGAATGCTATAAAACGTGAGAAAAAAAATCGTTTCAAGTTTTGACACAAGTCGCCACAAATGATGCCAACATGGCTGCATTTGCAATTCTTTGAATAATTAGTTTTAACCAATTAATTTGTATTAATTATAATTAAATTACTTTATTGTCATCAAAAATAATAATGCATATAAAATTTCAGCTCGATTGAGCGCTTTAAAATGTATTTTATTAACGATTGAAAATTCAAAGGAGATAAATAATTAAATAGATAAATATATAGAGAGTGTGAGGTAATAGTCGGGATTGAAAAAGGGACGAACTTTAAAGTTAGACTTTTACATATATCGATATACTGTGTATTTTTTCTAAAAGACATACCTTGTGAACTTTAAGAAAAAAAGTGTTATATGTACGTTAGTTTTTTTCAAAAGCCTTGGATAATATGTGTAATAATTGCATTCCAAACCAGAAACTATTGCATACGTACATTTTACGCTGCTTCTTAAAAAAGGGGATACATGTTATACGGCGAATATACCTAAAAATTAAAACAATCTGCTTGAAAGTATAGGTGTTTGTTATGCGACCTGGATTTTACAGTTAGTCTTATTCCAGTGATATATTTAATTTTGTAGTAAAAGGAAGTGCTTACGAAATTAAAGGTGTACAATTAAACAAAATTATACACACACACACACACACACACACACACACACACACACACATATATATATATATATATATATATATATATATATATATATATATATTTTTTTTTGTATCCTTTCACTGAGGGGATTGAAAATTTAAAACATTTGAGATGACTGTATCAAGAAGAATTTCGAGGAGAGGAAAATTATATCAAATAGTATTTTATTATTAAAGTCCTATTTATATATATGAGTGAATCCGATATTTTTGTCAGGTAAATTAAATCAATATTATATTTATGTTTGGTTGAATATTAGCTTTTAACAATATCCATATCTTAGTGTAAACGTATTTAAAATGAATATATATGAGCAAGTGTGGTTACATGATATAAAAAATAATTAACTTTACTTCAACACAAATCATGCATAATTCATCTTGTCAAAGTAGTTATCGTACCAAATTGTCAACCAACATAGCGGATTTGTTCCTACAAAAAAATTCTGTATTGCTCTAATTGAGTTCTTTATATATATGCCAGACTTCATAATTAAATTTATCACTAAAGAGAAATGACAAAAAGGAAAGAGACAATTTGATCCAATATTTAAGGAATGCAATATAAATACTTTGAAATCTGTTCGTAAATTACAATACACCACTTCAAGTAATCATACGAACACACAAAGGATAAGATGCATTAAAAATAAGACTAGGCACTTTATACTAAATAAGCACTTTTTAGAAGTGACAAGAATAATTAGTTTTTAGAAAAACTGGACAAATGTGCTTCTGTGTGTCAAAAACATAATTTAAAATTTTTACATTAATCTTCGTTTTTTACGTATACCCCCACTTGAAAAGTCTAAACTAGGTGAAGATAATTAATTAGCTGACTTGTTTTTTTAATCATATGCCACCAAACATGAATTTTAATTTAAAGACTAGATTTTATATTTTGTAATTCTTTTGTTTCAATGTTACTAGGGTTATGTATAATCGTATAACAAATAATTAAAAGTTATTTATGTGCAAAAAAGTTATTGAATTATTCTTGAAATCCATTTTTTCCTTATTTCATTAGATTTTGCTTGTATATTAATTATATTTAAATTACTAAAGGTAGAACAGTTTTCGAAAATTTAAAGATTATTTTTTTTCATTTCATTTCTTTTATTTCCCAAATATGAAACAAATAGTCATGGGGAAAAAGCAATTAACATTTAAAAAATTTTAGAATTAATTTTTGTAAGTATAACTATTTTTATACTTGAACACGAAATTCTTTGTATAGGTTATCATGCTTTCGCCCTACTGTATATAAAACCATTATGCTTGTATTTAATTTATTCTGTTGTAATGTAATTTTGAAAATTGAATTTATATTTTTATAAAGTTTTACTATAAAATCCAATATTTTGCTTTTTTAATGGTATTGTAAGAATTTGATTTAACCTTTCAACATAATCTTGTCATATATATTATATAATTAAATAATTCACAAATAGAATAAAAAATAACTACTTAAACTAAATTATTGTAGTGCTACAGATAGACACTGTTCTCAGAATTAGTGTTCATTTTCGCTAATTTCCTTTTCACATACGCTGGGATACGATTTTTCTCCATTCTACTTAAAAAGGCAAAATATATGGCTTAAGTTAAATCAAATTTAATGTGCTATACAGAAATTAATGTCCGTTGTAACTCATATATTATGTAACTTTTCTTTAATCGAAATAATCACTATTTTAGTCTATCTAAATAGTCCTATACTTTGCACAAATAGTAATATTTGCTTTACTACACACATTGGAGTAATGATTTAAGGTTTATACTTATAATTGAACACCAATAATTGTTTTATTAAAACTAATCATGCTTATCAATATCATAGGAAGTATAAAAATTATAAATGTATATACTTATGTTGACATCTACTTGCCTTCATATAAATAAATAAGACTTTCAAACTACATTTTATTTCCACTAGATTTAAAATATAAAATTACGGCTTTTTAATTTTTTATAAAAAAATATAACTAAATTTTATGATGTTTATAACTTTATTTCTTTGATAGGATTAATTTTTGTGTTCAAAATATGTGCGGGAAAATAATTAGAAGGCTTTGTGTGATATTAGTATACATAGAGAGTGCGGATGTTTTTGTCTACGAAAAATATACTTAGTAATACTGTGGTCAAGATACAAAATTTGAGGATTGGTGATGCTTATTAAACATTGATTGTTTGAAAAATATTTGGCCGAATATGATGTGTTGAGGTGCAGACAAACAAAAACTTGAGATAAAGAAAGAAAAATGATTCTTTCTTTCATCATTGTTATTGTTTTACATCCCAATGTGCTTGTTGTAACAATGATTACAATGGATTCAAAAAATAATGAACAATAATGGTAACGTAACCATGCTTGTAGCTTTGAGGAGGTGTTGGTGGGATCAGTTTCAAATATGCTATGCACTTCGCTCAGGCTTGTAGGCATAATGAACCATTGGACAATTAGGTCCTGAATTTAGTCCACTGGAATTTCGTAAATTATTGTCTCTAGATTCCCCTCATCCTATAAAAAGGAATCGTTGTTTAATAAATTTGAAAATCGGAGACTGATTCTCTATGTTCAATCCATCACGCCGCAAAACTGACATTAAAAAAGTTGTGGATATTTACTTACAGTCCAGCTAGAGTACAGACATATAAAAATAGCATTTGTTTACGAACTATGGTTTGAAGATCTTGCAGTAATTGTGGTAGATCATCTTCCAGAAAAAATAGGATAAAGTGAATCATTAAGCGTAGCGTTGGCAGCGGCTATGCCGATTTAAAGATATCTTTTGTGATATCCACGCAAACATTTACAAAGAAGCACTTTTAAAATGCCAGTGGATTTACAGCATTTAAGTTCTGTGTCGTCCACATTACAGTGTTATGCAAATTTAAAATACCTAAAGCAGTGTTTCTCAAACTGTGGGGCACGAGCATATCGAAAATAAAAAAATTAAAAAAATAATTTATTTACTGGAATGAATTAAAACAAAATACTTTCAGACATAACAAAAAATTCACTTTTACTCTGATATAATTTATAGGCGCGAGATATTAAGTCATCAAAAATAAAAACTTCTTCAATACCTAATTAGCTATATTTGATCCTATAACCAAATAAAAAAACTTTTATTTAATTTGCTGTAATCCCATGATGAGAGATTTTTTTATTACGTTTTTTTAAACCTAACATACTACTCATTCAGAGAAAAAAACAGATCCCAGACCCATGTTGTAAAACATGTTGAAGTCTTTTCGCTTTAAATATTAAAAATAATACAATTATTCTTCATCGGAATTTTTTATTATTGTT
The DNA here is from genome assembly GCA_019973935.1 of Trichonephila clavipes. Taxonomy (NCBI): domain Eukaryota; kingdom Metazoa; phylum Arthropoda; class Arachnida; order Araneae; family Nephilidae; genus Trichonephila; species Trichonephila clavipes. The sequence goes on from BMAU01017720.1 coordinate 838,740, forward strand.
CATTATTTATCATCAATTATAAATGCTAATTCTGTGAGGCTTAAAATTACAAACACGCATACAATTCGCTTAAAACTAATAATAACTTGAGCAACCATTTAAAAAAATCCTTTTACATTTTTGTAAACATTGTCGAGCACTTGTCTTTGTTCTCCTTACAATTCAGCTATTATATAAATAATGTTTTATTTTCTTCTAAATGAACTCGTGCAAAAAGCGGGCACTTCAACCGGCATACTTTTAATGTATCAGTGCTGCACAGAGTATTTTATAACTAATAAATTAATACCAAATTAAGAACAAGTTTAATAAGTATTAACGACTTCCATGGGCTTGTCTTGCAAAGCAAAGTTTTTGTAAGGAATGCTTATGATTAGAAATTGACCCGCTGAGTTATTTTTCTATATTTAGCAGGTATCTATAATTTGTCTTTTAAGCAGCCACCGCATTTTGCAATATTTTCAATTTAAAAATTAGAGAAAGGAAAAATAACATAATATTTATTCTACTACTTTATTTATTTATTTATTTGCTTAAAAGTAGTGTACATAACTCACATTGTTGGAAGAACCATTGGCAAAATTATATCATTACTTGAAAAAGCTTGAATTCTCTAAGGCAGTGTTTCTCAAACTGTGGGGCGCGCCCCCCTAGAGGGGCGTGTTAATCCTACTAGAGGGCACGAGTATATTTAAAAGTAGAAAATAAAAAATTAAAAATTATTAATTTAATGAAATAATTTTGAGCAAAAATACATTCTGAGATAATACACAATATACATTTATACAATAAAATAGGATACTTATAAATATATCAGTAGTGCACTGTGTATTTGATCATTAATTCATCAATATTAAGTTAAGGACAAGGTGAATAATTAGTAATGGCCCTACTGGCTTATCACATACAAAATTGTATGCACAATTTAATACTTGCTTTGATAATTTATGCTGTTTATAATTAAAGTCGTATTGTAGCTTTAGCGTCAAAGTATTACTGAATTGAGTACATTTTTATCGTATGAATGGGGGTGCCATGAAAGTTATGATTGAAAATTGGGTCACCAACATTGAAAGGTTTAGAAGCACTGCTCTAAAGAAATAGGTATAAACATTATTCAACAAGACTTTCTAAATGGTGTATCTGCTCACAAACATACGACAAACAATGGTATTTGAACTAATGCGGTGAGCTTTATCCACACTAATCAAGATGTTTTATTTCATCGCATAGGATTATTTACAGTTTTTTAATAATAGATGTTGATGAACGACCCATTTTAAAACCAGCACCAATTAACATATTGTGATTCGGCATTCGATAGTTCGTAAAACGCTCTTAATTCAGTCATAGCTCAACTATTCTTTTTTCATTACACTATACGTGTACTACATGCATTGTCCCTATTATCACCACTAATAAAAGTCCCCTACAGGGACAAAAATACAATTGTAAATTACTTTTCCTGCAGATGCATCAAATTATGTATGAAAAAGTCTACTATATTGCCTTTTACCCACATAATTAACAATTAGTTACTCCTAAATAGTTTGTATTACTGTTAATGGTCACAATGTTGAACATTTATTGCAACATTGTTGCAATTTTAATCTGATGGTGATATTGTAAATTAACCATAATATTTTTTTGTCTCATCCCCCCTTTTTGTGATTGAATTTCAACGCAATACTTCCGCCCTTACATTTATGTGTTAATATTGTTAGTGTTGATAAGGTGCACAATCCACAAACTACATTAAACTTTTTGAAAAAGTCAGACTATTTTCAGCTTTACGATCAATTATATAATAATAATTGTTTTTTACTAAAAATTATTTACTCTTATATATTAAAGTATGAATAAATACACTCATTTATTTTATATCTCAAAAATTCTAGTTCATTCTTTGTAACTAAGTCTTATGCATTATATTAAAGAAGCAGTTTTCATAAGGGGTGGAGTTTTCGAAATTTGGTCGTTTTTACTTTATTTTTTGTAAAAAATCTGCATTTTAATATTTTTTTTTGTTGTAATGATATTCTTTAAAATGTTTTATATGAATATCCTTATTCAACTGACACTAAATGTTAAGATATCTGACTACGTTCAGAACCGTGATTTAAAATAAAAATGCATAAATGGATAATTTTCATGATATTTAGTGTCACTTAGATTATAATACAAACATAAAATTGTTTTAGGGACATTTTGGCACAAAAAATAACTTAAATTCAATATTTTGGCACAAAATGAACTTAGAATAACCTTTATTCAAAATGTTCTCCTTTTGTGAAAAATGCTTCTATTATAATAGTATTTTGCATGTATATAGCTCAGTCCTCTGTACAAAGGCTCAACTAGGAATTTTGAAAAATTTACATTATTTTCAGAGTTACAATCAATTGAAATAATTATCAGCGTTTTTTTCTTAAAATTTCTTCCCTCTGTTGTCGTAAAATATGTATAAACCCACTTCTAAGTTATATACTTCAAAAAATTCTAGTTGAGCTTCTGTACAGAGGTCTGGGCTATATACAGTTAAAACATTATTATAATAGAAGCATTTTTTTCACAAAAGGAGATTATTTTGAAAGTTGCTCATTCTATGTTAATTTTTTGTCAAAATACTGTACTTAAATAGTTTTTTATTGTAATTCTATTCTTAAAACAATTTTATATACAATTTATAATGTAAGTGACACTAAATATCATAATTATTATCCATTTATACGTTTTTGCAAAATCATGGTTCCGAACGTAGTCGGATACTTTAATAAAAAATATTCACTTGTTCAAAACCTTTGTTCCAAACGTAATCAGTCACTTTAGTAAAATATAACTAAAATGCATTTATAATGAATCATTTAAATAAAGATGTGATACAAATTATTTTTTAAATTTCACCGCATCTCAAGTTATATTATTATCCATCATTTCAAAGCATCGACTTCAGATATTCATAATATTCGAGCAACTAGAAGATATCGATAAAATAAAAAAAAATGTTAGCATTTGTACAGAGGGAGTGTAAATCATTCATGATTTTTTAATTATTTATAATGCAAAAAATTTATGAATAATTATGGAATTAAAATAACACGAAAAAATGCTCTTCGGTTGTAAATACATTTTTAAAATTTTATTGTATATTAAATATTGAGGAAATAAAAGATAATCGTTAAGCTCTCTAAATTAAGTTTTCATTTTATCAAACTTATAAAAAAAATATAATGCCTAAATGTTGACAGAAAATGCTATTGAGTTTCGAAACTTTAAAATATGTTAATTCTCAAACATAAAAGTTACTGAAACGATTGCTTTCAAGTATACCTATTTAGACATGTCATAGAAATAGGAAAGTTTTTCAAAATATGTATAAAATTGGAATTCATGAATTTAAATTTAATTTAACATCATATATGCTAGACCTAGAGAAAATCGACAGTAACAATCAAAACACGATTTACTTCGTGTGACCGCTGACGTTTATTGATTATGGTTTAAACCTCATGGTCGGCGTGTCATGAGTTCGAGAATAGTGCTTTTGAAAATCCACCTTGTAGAAAATAAACACGCACCTTAAAACGGTCGAGGCTCAATGCCCTCGCATTGGTTTGGTACGAGAGGCAGTTGCCATCTCGGATGTCCTTGTCACTTGATCGAGGTTAAAAATGAAGTAGACTGTCATCAGAAGCCTTCGTTCTCCTATATATTGCGGCTTTAAATAAATAAGACTTACAAACTACATTTTATTTCCACTAGATTTAAAATATATAATTACGGCTTTCTAATGTTTTATAAAAAAATATAACTAAATTTTATGATGTTTATAACTTTATTTCTTTGATAGGATTAATTTTTGTGTTCAAAATATGTGCGGGAAAATAATTAGAAGGCTTTATGTGATATTAGTATACATAGAGGGTGCGAATGTTTTTTTCTACGAAAAATATACTTAGTAATACTGTGGTCAAGATACAAAATTTGAGGAGTGGTGATGCTTATTAAACATTGATTGTTTGAAAAATATTTGGCCGAATATGATGTGTTGAGGTGCAGACAAACAAAAACTTGAGATAAATAAAGAAAAATGATTCTTTCTTTCATCATTGTTATTGTTTTACATCCCAATGTGCTTGTTGTAACAATGATTACAATTGATTCTCAAAATAATGAACAATAATGGTAACGTAACCATGCTTGTAGCTTTGAGAAGGTGTTGGTGGGATCAGTTTCAAATATGCTATGCACTTCGCTCCCGCTTGTAGGCAAAATGAACCATTGGACAATTAGGTCCTCAATTTAGTCCACTGGAATTTCGTAAATTATTGTCTCTAGATTCCCCTCATCCTATAAAAAGGAATCGTTGTTTAATAAATTTGATAATCGGAGACTGATTCTCTAAGTTCAATCCATCACGCCGCAAAACTGACATCCAAAAAGTGGTGGATGTTTAATTACAGTCCAGCTAGAGTACAGACATATAAAAATAGCATTTGCTAACGAACTATGGTTTGAACATCTTGCAGTAATTGTGGTAGATCATCTTCCAGAAAAATAGGATATAGTGAATCATTAAGTGTAGCGTTGGTAGGGGATATGCCAATTTAAAGATATCTTTTGGCAACGAAAACTAGTTTCGCAACACTTGGCAATCAACATCTGCTTCATCCCGTCCACTTAACATTTTCTCAGGGGTTACATAGAAAATTTGGAGGCTATAGCAAATGAAAATCACCGACTTTGGTAATTAAAAATTGCGAATGAAAAATTTATTTTTGTTTCAATAATGGTATATATATATATATACAAGCCATTACCCACCCGCTTCACTGGGTATTTCACGATGTTGTAAATATGTGTACTGATTACATGTATATTAAATATTGTTATCTAGCATTAAGAGTTCGATTGTATTGAAAAATATATTTATATCTGTTACACTCTCGCCCCTTGATATAAAAAGAACATGAATTATAATATCTAATATTTATTTATATCTAAAATAGAAGTAAAAAGATTTTTTTCGCTCACTTAACATAATAATCACGTGAATTTCCACCAAAGTAACTTTCAGTGGATCTCTACTTCATAAAATAAACATGTGTGCTAAATTTTAAATCTAAATATAACAGAGCAAAAACGGAATTTCTATCATCAATACCTCGTTGACACCATTCTTAGCGGATTCAAATTCAACAAAAGAAGCATGCAAACCAAATGTTATTATTATAGTCTTAGCAGTTCCAAAACGGGAATTTTGTCTATCAATACGCCCCAATAACTTTCCCCGCTTCTCCCTGGAGTTGATTTCCGTAAAATCCATTCTTAGTGGAACTCTTTTCAACTAAAGAAAAGTGCTAAACAAATTTCAAGTAAACGAGTTAAATTTAAAAACAGGAATTTTTCTATAACACGTCTTAATCCCTCACAACCCCACTCCTTTGAGAGTCCGTTTTCGCAAAAATCTTTGTAAAAGGAACTTTATTCCATGAACGGTACATACCTTCTAATTTTCAAGCAGGTGGTTCTATTAGTTGAAAAGCGGAAATATTTATCTATTACGTCTTTTAATCCCCCTCAGTGACCCTTGGGGATAAATTTCCCCAAAAACGATTTTGTAGCGGATCTCTACACCATGAAAGGAATTCGCTTACTAAATTTCGAGCTAATACGTCTAAAAGTATAAAAAAGGAGTTAATTGGCTATAACGCCACTTTGGAGTCGATTTTGACAAAACCCATTTTGCAGTGGATCTGTACTCTTTTAAAGGAATCCGCTTACTAAATTTCAAGACTGTATGTCTAATAGTTTAAAAATGGAAATAATTATGTATAACTCCCCTTAAGCCCCCGCAATGCCACTTACGAAACAATATTATCACAAAAAAACCCATTTTTATAGCGGATCTCGCTTAATGAATGGAATGCTTACTAAATTTCAAGATTTTACGAAACAATATAACGCCTACTAATACTCTACAACACCACTTGGGAGGCGATTTTGACAAAACCCAAAACCCTCTTTTATAGCGGATCTCTACTAAATTTCAAGAACGTTTGATAGTTTAAAAATGGAAATAATTTTGTATAACGAATCACGCCACACGAAACGATTTTCACAAAACCCATCTTGTAGCGGATCTCTACTCAATGAATGGAATCAGCTCACTAAATTTCGAGATTTTACGTCTAAAAGTTTAAAAAAGGTGGTAATTGCCTATAATGCCACTTAATTCTCTACAACGGCACTTGGGAGTCGATTTTAACAAAACCGATTCTGTAGAGGATACGTACTCTATGAAAGGAATCCGCTTCCCAAATTTCAACACTGTACACCTAATAGTTTAAAAATGAAAATAATTATGTGTAACACTCCTTAAGCGCCCTGAACGCCCCTTGGTGGTCGATTTTTGTAAAAATCATAATGTAGGAAATCTTTACTTTATAAAAGAAATACGTGTACCAAGTTTCACGACTGTACATGTAATAGTTTAGTAACGGAACTTATTATATTTACCGTCACTTAAACCCCCGTAACTCCCCTTGGGGTTCGAACTTTGCAAAATGGGTTCATAGCTGACGTCTACTTTATGAAGGGAACCTACCTACTAAATTTCAAGTTTGTAGGTTTAATAGTTCCGGAGATATCGTGATTAGTCAGAGAGCCACTTTCTCCTTTATATAGGGTGTTTTTTTAGTATCTCACACCAATAACAGAGCGTCTTTTAACCCTCTAACTGGACACCTTCCTCCTGAAAAGTTATTCCGAAAGCGTTCAACTCTTATTTTGCGATTCCCTTCAAAAATGCAATAGAATTTTTTCCTTTCCCTCTTTTAGAACTTGGGTGGTCGAACGGGGAAAATTTTACGACCCAGTTCGGTTCCTTTTGAAAAGTAAGAACCAAAGAGATCAATCGTTTACAGCTAGCTGTTAAGTTGCCTTGGGCAATCTTCTTTGAAAGCGTAGATATCCTCTCTTGATCAATCCTCTTTGAAACATACGGTGTTTATTTCTCCTATATGTTCAGTCACAGTAAAAATTAAAAACGAAATGAAAGGTAAAAAAAAAAAGAGGAAAAAAATGAAATAAATAGTATGTTAGAAGTTGAAAAATAATTATATTTTCTTCAAAGAAAATTTATTTTTCTGTCATTTTTAAAAAAATTAATATATATATATATATATATATATATTTGGTATTGCGATTTGAACCAGAAAAATGCATCCTGTATTCATTTTTGAATATGAGAGTAAGAAAATGCGCTCACTTTCCTGTTTTTTAAAAAGTAATGAGGTAAAAAGAGCAAAAAGGCCTATCTCATTTTTAAACAATAACACAATAAATATTACATTCAATGATTATATTTATGAAATAAAACCGATCTTTCTCTATTCAGTTATATTTTTTAATTTAAAATAGCATAAAAAGGATTTCAATACTTTTTAATTTATTTTAATTAAAATCATATAAAAATATATTTTTATGTTAACTGAATATTTTTCGGAAAAAAATTTAAATTTTCCTTCCTAGTGTTCTCTTTTTCGAACTTCTTGTATTAAATAAAAATTCCTTTTCTACATCGGCATTTGTGATGGACATAACACACATTCAGTCAATAATTTTTATTTTTAATGGGGGATATACTTCTTCAAATGCGCAGGACAGTACTTCTAACTATTTTCTACTCAAGTTTAATTTCTAATCTTTCTTTTACTTTTATTACAAGGAAAAATGTCACACATCCATAACTACATTTTCACACAATTCAGCCATTACAAATTCTATTGTGAGAAAAGTTCTCCCTAATTAATCTTGTCTTTCGAAACAGTACACTTAAAACAATTTTGTTCAGTGAATTTAACCGACAGTTCCACAATGTATTCATACTAAATTTTAAAAACAAATTTAACACTTGGAAATGTATCCTGTATTAAATTTTTCAGTATACACAAATATTCCCTGCTGTAGGGAAGATATAGTATGGGATGTGGTGTGCGGTTGTGAAAGAATGTTTTCGTACGCGTGTAGACTATTTTTGAAAATTTAAATATCACTGAAGCTGATCATATAACTGCAAATGAGCCTTATTTTAATGTGTGCTGGTATCAAAGTAAAACACTTTACAATATTAAACAGCCTATGGGTTTATACTCAATATCAAACTATTCGCAAAATGGCTTACAACTTCTATTCAAATTGTAAAGAAACTGAAATATAAATATATCTTACTGCAGTCAAAAATATTCATAATATGTAAGTATCTTGTTGCTCCACTTATTTCTGTACATTTTAAAAACTGTAGCTGAATTCAATTTTTTTATATTTATAAACGAGGCATAACAGCTCACACAGTCGTTAAAATGTCCTTATCATTTTTAAATATACTACTATAAAATGCATATGGATTGTAAGATCAGTTGTAAAATACTAAAAGCTTTTAGAGGAGCTAAAAACATGTAATTTTGGACTGATCAAATTTTTAATATAATACACAAATATACATGTTGTTAAGCAAATACATTTGAAAAATCAAACTTCTGAAATAAACGTAATTGAAAGAAAAATGTTTAATTGCAAATGAGTGGAAATACATGTTTATCTAAGGGATATCCCCAAAGTGAGGTAATCCTCAAACTTAAGACTCAAACTCAGAAGCACAACAATCCATGAGGGCCAGGAACTACAGTGCCCATCATAATACATGAGACCATTGGACGCTGAGGTGCATGAACAGATGTCCCGATTTTGTGGTCTGTCTGAAGAGAGACCTTCAGTGTTTAAGACCCGAAGCAAGCTTGGTACTCATTTATCGACCCAATGTAGCGGGGAGGAAAGGCAGAGTCGACCTTGCGCAGCCCGTAAATAGAACCCCAGACCTGTGGTGTGGAAGCACTATACACTTCCACTCAATCCTATTCGGTGAAAAATAAAATTTAATGTTAGAATCTTATATAAATCCTAATGAATGAGGGAGTCAAACTTTTTTTCATGTAAACTGTTTAGACGGAAATGGTTAATTATGAACATTTCACAAGTTGCATAAATTAAAATTAACCGTAATAGTTAACATAAATTTTAAGGGTACAAAAGGTGTATTTCAGCTGCACGAATTAATTTTAAAAGGAATACGATTTACGAAAAAGTAGTACAAATCTATCTAAAGTAGGGTTGGTTACCTTAGATATTGTCAAAACACAACAATGTATTGGAAGCCAATTCCACAATTCGTTGTTATAAAAATGTATGGAAAATTACAAGATTTATTTTTGCATTTGTAATTTATATATATATATATATAATTTTTCCTGGGAGCTTTAAAAGCTAGAGCGGCATCCATCAAAACCGCGGTTCTCTCTCTGTTTTCCAGATCGCCCTGACTAAGCCGGCTCTGCCATAGTAAGTGAAAATGAAGTATTTTGTTTGTCAAGATCATTTTATAGCAGACTGCATTTTTCATGTATTTTAGATGGTCGTTTTATATTTTCTACATCAATATCTTAATGTCTGAATTTAAAATTACATAAAATTCTTGACATTCGCATCAATGACCATGATAATTTTTATTAGTATATGAATGTGTCATCAAACGATTACATGACTAATATTAACACACATTATTTTAACCATTTAATTGATATCAAATATAACATAACGCACACAAATTTTCTAAACTTTAAAATAAATATTTCGAAAACTACTTCAGATATACTCAAAATTTTTTATTCCTACGCTTTAGCTTCTCAGTTTTGCTTCTCTGTGTAAGAATTTATTGTAATTGAATATTCATCAATTTTTTTAGTATATGTTTTGCTCTTAGCATGCGGTTTTCAACCGAATTGTATGAAATCTTCGAAATATATTAAATAAATGATAGAATATTAACGTCGCACTGTTCAGCTACACGAGGGTTTTTGGCGACGGACCACGCAATTTTGAACCATGGTCAAGTGACGTGGACGACACCTGAGCTGGCACCCCCCTCTCCTAACTACCCCACCACACCAACGGGAGGACGTTTCAGCTCTCGACAGATTTAACGTGCATCGCTGCTCTACACGGCGGGTCTTTAGTGGTACTGGCCTCGAACTCGTGACAAAGCAAGCCACGTTCCGATACCAATACCACTCGGCTACCGTGGCCGAAATATATTTTAAAGTTACCAAAGAAGCTATATAATAAAATTTGAAATTTTTATTATACTCAAACAATTGCTAAAACTTATGGTAAATAATTTTTAACTGCGCGATGCATTTTTTTTTCGAAATTTCAAATGGAATTTCTAACATAAAATTTCTAGCTTTATAAGGTCGAGATTTCAAAACATATCCAGATTTTAATTACTTATTCAGTTAGCCTTTAAAAAAGATAAATGTTGAGGTATATTTTGTATAAATAGATATTTTTGAACAATGTATAATTCGAATGTTTTTCAATAGCTCGAATTTAGAATTGATTTTTATGTTTATTTATATTCATAAATGTCTACTGTAAATGTTCTCGTATATTTTTGATTACCATTTATTCAAACATTCAAGTTATAAAAAAATGTGAAAATCTTCATTCATGTTGTCTTTGCTGTAAACTGAAGTTCAAGCACTTAAAATTCAAATATAATTCGGTGTATTTTAACAATATATAACCAGGCACTGTACTTAAACTTCCCTGAACACTTAGGCTTTGAAATCTAAAAAAAAACTAATAAATCTTAATCTTAATTTTTTTTTCGTTATTATTTTATCAAAGTGTAAGAAAATGTTTCAAATGATTTGATGAAGTTTAAATTTATTTATTTTTAGTGGTTGGAAAATTGAAAAGGTTCCAAATTTTAAAAAGTTTGATGTTTTTATTAATTTTTTTGGTATCTTATAATAAAATAATCATGTTTCAAAAACTGAAAGCTTTGAATAAGAAAAATGAAGCGAAAGAGAAAATACTTAAAAAAAGATATAATTTGTCTAACTATATAAAATAGCAGATTGCCCTGACACGCCCCAACTTGTTATAGTTTGAAATTAATATGAAACCAAAAGGGAATTGTAACATATTTTACTTATGCGTTGGGGCTTTTGGAAACTTTTAAAATACAAGCTGCAAAGAAACACTTCTTGGGTTGTAAAGAAATTTCTCCCCAATTTTTTACGATTGGGGGTGGGGGGTCAAAACACGGGGTTCCCTGCGAGCCATAAAAATCCTGCTGTGTTGCTTCCTCCGTCCCTCATTATCTTTCAAGTTGTTAAACCTTAAAAGGGGGAAAGGATTTCAGAAAAGTGCGGCTAATCCGCTTTTGAAAACGTTACTTGAAGGCAGAAAAATCCGTGCAGTCCATTTTCGAAGCCTCTCTAGTAGGGCGGAAAAATCCGTTCTGTCTAGTTGGAGGGTTAAAGACATGGAGAGGTCTACGTCTTACAAACATGATGCCTGTCTAGACCATTAAACCTTTTCCACCATAATTGTTGATTTCGTAAGCGTTAGAGGGTAGGTAGATATGGTCACTGGTTCTCTCCATATAAACCTACGGCGAGAATCGGTATTAAGGCTGAAACGAAATTCATCGGTGAACAGAACGGTCGCCTATTAATTCTTACTCCAATCTGTGCTGTCTGCACCATGCTAAACGAACTCTACAGTTCATAGAAGTGAGTGGGATGCAAACAGCAGATCTTCTGGAAAACATTCCTCTTTCATGAAGTCTTTTTGAAACCGTCACCCTTGATACACGGGTTGCTGTGGATGCATACAAGTAATGAGATAGGTGAAAAGCTGTAGCTCCTCGTTACACCCCTAAAATTGACAAATGGTGATCTTCTATTGCCTTAGTGGCTCTTAGACGACGATAACCAGGCATTTTCTCGATTGATCCTGCATCCTGGAACTGTCTCCATAAGTTAAATGTAACGCTGTGCGTTAAAATAAGTTATCTACAAGTCTGGACTTGATTTTGGCCTGCTTCAAGCCTATGCCACAATTCGCAATTTTATTCCAGCATGTATACCATAGTTTCTTAACGTGGACGATAACGTCCCTTTTGTGGGTATTTGTGGCCTTCGGGGGGCAGTAAAAGACCCGGAATTAGTTAGGGGGCTTTGAGATGGTATGGAGGGGCATGAATGGATTAATCAAATATAGTCTAGAAAAACGTGCTGATTATGTACTAACAAAAGAAAACTTTAATTCTTATTATCTTATGTTGATTGTATGTATTTAAAATCGTATATTTGAGGCAATAGCTATTTTAGATTTCATAGTAAAAAATGGGGGGGAGGGCTTAGAAATCAAATAAATTTTTAAAAAATGTATTCTATATTCTAATAGAATATTTTTTTTAAATTTAATTCTCGCGTGTTTTTAACATATTTTATGCACCCTCTTATTTCTCTGGAGTCGGAAGGGAGCGATATCGAAATATTCACACGAAAAGGAGCGCCATATCAAAAATGGTAAGGCAACTATGATCTAAGCGTCGGTGGTTAATCTTCAATAAAATTACAATTTGAATTGAACCAAGTACTTCAAAATAACACTAAGGCATTCGCCGAAGTGTGATGTCGAACGAAATACGCCTTAACTTACACGCGATAATAAAGCCTGTTTTTGCTGGCTACACCTACACACACGTGTACGTTTATGTATTGCATGTACAACATTTACGTTTTTATCGAGAGGTGGCAGTGTTTATTCATTTAATTCAGTTCTTGTTATGCAATTCAATAAAATATCTTAATTATCTTAATTTATTTCAGCAGTGTACTTATAAAAATAATTTATTTTAATTAAATTCGGGGTCATAAAACGTGTTTCACAAATACTTTTCCAATGATAAAATAAAGTTTTCATTAATCAGACTTAAGAAAATAACAAGGGATATATATATATATTAAGGTATTGATTAACTAATGAGAATTATAAGAAACATAAAAGAACGCATGAAAGATAGAGCATATTATGTACAAATATCAAAACCACAAATCAAAAAGTAACGATACAAATAATATTAAATGCATAAAGTAACAATTTTTGATATAAAGATCGATTGGTTATATGTGCCAACAGGAAGTTAAGTTAGTAATATTTGAGTATCACGGAATAACTTAAGTAAAACATTTTTATATCAATTCGGAAATATTTTGGTTTGAAAAAAACAAAATAAATATTTATACTTCATACATATCTTAAAAACAAACATATTATAAGGACGTTATTATAAGTAAACTGGATAAAAAATAAGCAAGTAAATGACTACTTTTAAATTAAGACGAATTTTTAGGGGGATGAAATAAAAAAAAGAATTATATATATACTTTACAAAGTCAGCTAATTAATTTTCTTCACCTAGCATAGCATTTTCAAGTGGAAGGACAATCATAAAAATGAAGATAAATGGCAAAATTTTTAAATTATGTTTTTGAAGCAAAGAAGCATGAGGTTTGTCTAGCGTTGCTTACAGCTAATTTTTCTTGTCACATCAAAAAAGCGGCACCTTTCTTTTGTGCCAAATGCTTAATTTTATTTGCTAATGCATCATTTTTTGTTAAACTTAAAAAGTCTGTATATTTATTCTCAAAAATGCCCCTGAAGTCATTCTTCTGCATTTTTTGAGATATTTGAACATTCTGTCTCGCCAGGTTTTTTGCTATGTTTCTTTTTAGCCATAAATCTAATTATGTGGAGAGGAAAAAGTCTGGAGAATGTCATTGTTAAAAATGTATACATGCTCCATTACTAAGTGCGAATAAAAGATTGGGCCAGCTTTGCTTTATGTGTGCTGGTGATTACTCAGACGTATAGAATTAAAAAGTAATTAACGATTTTTGATATATAATTTTTCACAAATGTTTTATTTCAATGTTTGAGTTCAACTCTTCAGATTTAAGAAGTGAGGTATTTAAGATATTATTTTAACTTTGATAGCAATTATATACTTATTTTAAGTAGTAAAAATCGTACCTATTAGGTAAGCAGCGAACCAAAATGTTTATGTATGAATCGAAGTTTTCTTTTCAGAAAATATTAGGTTTATATTCTCTTTTATCTGATTGTTTCTTTTTGTCAATAATTTTCTATTTAAAAAGTAATCACATAGAATTTTTAGAATTCTACCAATAAAAGTACCATACAGGACTTCAAGTTATTGTAATTGAAGTCATGTTATTTGTAATTGAATGCTCTGAGGGTAAAAGTCAGGGGGTATCTCTTAATATCACGTTGGGCATTTTTTTTCAGGCAAAGTGCAGCAAATTGGTGTCATGGACTCAACAAGTTGTTGGAAGTCCTCTGCAAAATTATTGAACAATGCTGCTCCTCAAAGTCGTATATTACTGTGAAAGTGTTGCCAAAGCTAGATTTTGTGTACGAACTGATCTCTAGGTCATATATTCTGTAAATGCTAGATATGATTCATATGAGCAATTCTGGAGGCTAAATCATTCGCTGGAATTGTCTAGAATGTTCGTGAACAAGTGAGCCCCAATGACATGGTGCATTATCATCTATAAATATTTCATCAGAAAATATCCTAGGAAAATTGTTAATAGTCCCCAAGTAACTGTGTACGCATCCATTTCCAGTCAATGATTGGTTCTATTAGATAAAAAACGCATTGCTATTTCATGTAAATACAACTCACACCATTATGGAGCTACCACTAGCTTACACAGTATCTTGTTTAAATCTTGGATCCATGGTTTCTCGTGGGAACTCGAAACATCAACCTTTCTTACTAAGTGGAATCATGACTATCTGACTAAGCCACAGTTTTGTAGTCTGCTAGGGTCCATCCAATATGGTCTGGCGTATAGGAGCTGAAGTCGAGGTCATGTAAGTCAAAAAAGACACTCGAATTGGTTTTCTAATGCCATAAGCCCATTAAAGAAAGATTTCGCTGCAATGTACTTATGACCATGTCCTTTATACGTTCCACATTAACCCTATCATTTATTTCGTGTGGTGTTTATTATATGTTAACATTGATAATTCTCAGTACATACTGCATGTTTTGGTCATTAAATGCATGTGGTTGACAACTGCTTTGTGCATGTTGGTAGATTATGCCCGAAATTAGATATTCTTAGCAACTCTTGACACTGCGGATCTCGGTATGATGAACTCTCTTACTGATTTCTGATATGGAAATATTCCATGGATCTTGCTGCAACTTCTATTCCTCGTTCAAGGTGTCTGCTAATTTACTTCTCTCAGCCATAATCCCATCGACCATAGTTCCATTGCACCACTTATCTATGCGTTTTGCCCGTGATACTACAGTCATTTGTATATATAACTATACAATGGCATAGGTCATTTCAGTGTATCGTACAAAATGTTGATTGATTAAAATCTAAAAAAAATGTTACAATCTTAAATATACTGCAATCTTTAAAGTATAACGCTTTTTGAATTTTTTTGAACACATACTTTCTAGTATTTCGGAGTAAAATATTTTAATTTTAATTAATATCATTAATTTTACCAGCAGGTATAAATTACTTTTCCTATGTTTGAAAATTAAGGATATTTTTAATAATTCTACATGAATTTTGATACATTTAGCATAATATTTATTACATTAATATCCGCATATTTGCATATAGTTAATAAAAACTTAAAATATTCTATCATTAGAGTATGTTATGTTGATTTTTATTAAAGTACATTTCCAATGGTTGTATTATTAGCATATGAAACTTAATGATTACAAATTTGGAAAAATATCAATCGTATTTAACACTTAATTCCATCCGTTTGCTTCAACCTAAGGTTTTGAGCATTGCGTATACATGAAAAAGACTCTATCCACAAATAATATATATATATATATATATATATATATATATATATATATATATATTAAAATAACATCTGAGGAATAAATAATAAAATAGAAGACTACATAATTAAAACAAATATTTCACATTAGAATGTATCAAACTTTCACTCAGAACTTAACCAATGCTTTAACATTTTTACATTTTTTTCTCTCTCCTCAACCAGCTTTATTTTAAAACTACGTACCTGTGTGTCGGTAAATTTATTTTATTCATCGGCACCTTTGGAATTTCGTTACATTAGATTTGCATTCATTCACATTTCCTCAATTTAAAATAATCTTCAAAACCAAATAATTTCTTTGCGAATGGGGAATAACATCAAAGACAATTTAAGAGAAGCATCGCTTCTGAAAAGAGTTTCATAAGGATAACGCAATAATTAAACATTAAATTGTTAGGTCTCTTGTGATAAGACTTTATACATGAATTATTCATTAACGACACAGCACAACGATTCTATGAATCCTGCGACTGGATCATTCGAAGACTTACTTTATTTGATGCACATGGGAAAACACGAGTAAGAGAACATGTTGTTTTTTAAAGTATGCCTGTTTGATCAATATTCCATGCCAATCTTCGTATTTCACTATCCAATAAAAAATAAATAATAAATAATTAAATAAAAGGATTTTTTTGTTTTTCAAATAAAGAAGGAAAGAGTAATAATAATCTTAGTCAACCACTGAGGACATTGGAGCCGAATATTTTTATTACATAAGACTATTCACACAAAAATGCAATGCACTGTGTTTACAGAAAATGATGAGAAGAAAATAGTGGAATTTATTAAAATATAATAAAAAACCTAAGAAGCAAAGAGTGTTCTGAGCATGCGTAAGTGTAAATAGTCCTCTAATGTAACAAGTGTTAAACTATTTTTTCCAGAAAAATACAAATAGAAATTTACTTTTCCTTTTATAACTGCTGATATCACTCAATTTAGCGATTTATTATACATTTGAATGCCTTTAAAATCAAAGTCCAGTGAATTTTTACTATATTATCTGTATAACAGTAAACACTAATATTGTAATATCTTACATACATAATTTATGTATTAAATGCGCAGAATAAAGATTTTCAAAATGCTGAAACTAAATTAAAACTATCTAAAAGTCTATCGAGTGCCAATATTATTTTTAGAAGTAAAAAATAATTGAAGCGATCAATGTTTTTATGTTCAGATAAAGTTGTTTTAACTGGAAATAACTAAAATTCATTATGTATGGGTATGCATTTTTGCAATGGGGGCTATTTAAAAACTAATCAATATCAAAAATTAAAATATTTTCGATTAAAAACAAATTATCCTGTGAATTATAATGTGAGAAAAATATAAATAGAATATATATTGCAATTTCAGAATAAACAATACATTTTACGTTAAAGCAAATGTAGGTTTTCTACAAAAGCTATTAAAATGAATTTAATACAAGCATATATTAAATTATGATTATATTCGCATGAATTAAATGTTGAAAAAATGTATTTTACATTAAGACTCTATTAATATTAAAGTGTTTACCTACAAACAAACAATTTCAAAATTCAAATGATAAGTGAAGAATAAAATATATTTTTGACATTCATGAGAAACTGAACTTTCGTGAAACTCATCGGTTATATTAAAGAAGTCCTAAAATATTTTGTTATTTTTGAAATGTTTCAAATACATTTCTAAAATAATATTTCTTTTATTTGGAAAACGATATATGTATCTTTCCAGAGAACCACATTAAACTTTACATTTTAATAATATTATCTCAATATACATGGGAACAAAAAAGCTTTTAAATCATCTATTTATTTTTAATTTCAAAACATTTTGTCTATAAGACTTTAGAAAAACCGTTTTTATGTAAGTAGCAAAATGAATAGAATCTGTTACAAACATTCAACAATGAAAACGAGCCATTCCTTCTAAATCATGTACCTGAGAATTCAAATCATAAGAGCGTCATTGTTTGTGGGTTTTGTTTCCACTAAAATCGTTAATGTTGAGTTGTTCAATTTTTGATGTCTATCTTGAGCGAATTCAACAATTCTAGTTAGCAGCTGTTTGAAAACTTCCATACTTATAATGCTTAAACCGTTTTCACTTTTATTTGTTAGAATGTATGAATTAATTTTATTAATGACAATTTTGTACTTTAGCACATTTTTTAGTATGAATACGGAAAATATTTGTAGTATTTCTAATATTAATACAGAAAAAATGAAAAATACCCTTTTTGAAATGATACAAAAATTGTTTAAAATGAAAATATTTTAAATACTTTAAGTATTATATATTAAAATATTTAAACCAACTTTGAAAAAATAAAATAAAATCACTTTAAGTTAATAGATCTAAGTAAGTTTGAAAGATTGACCTTAAATACAAGGGCTAACAGTAAAGCTAATAACTCTAAAATTCTAAAAATCGAATGATAAGACAATGACATAATTAACAGCATAATTCTCCTAAAAATACTCTAAACTTTAAATTATAATATCGATCTTTTTACTTAAAATATGCTTTAAATCGTAAATCTTATGACTGAATTTCAAATATTCCATATGCCCAGAGTCATAATCATATCATGCTATATTTTTGAAGATACGTTTTAATAATATCACAATTTTTTCTCGAGGAAAAATGTACGAAAAACACATGAAAAATTAAATTGTATTAAAACAATAAAAAAAATAAATTTATTTTTATGCGTCTAAGATAACATTATCTCTCTTACACATACACAAAACACTCACATGTACGCACTCACATGTACGCACTCACACACACACACAAGTATTCGTGTATTAGTGTTCAGGCATACTTTTATATTCAATTTTAATGCATGCATTAAAAGAAATACAAAATATTCAAGAGGTGTCGAATTTGAGAAAAACTAAGTTTTATCTAGAGCCAGAACTCAGATTCCCTCTTTAGATCAAAAAGAATGTTCACATATATTTTTTTAAAAATAAATTAGAATTTGGTGCTATCTTCGGTTTTTTATTGAAATTTATAACGCTATGATCCCTTTATTTGTACAGTTTTTGAAGCTTTATACTCAAGGATTTTCAAACATGTTTTTGTGTGTGTGTGTGTGTGTGAAATCAAATTTCACTTTTCAATGACCGCTTTAAATTTCACTTTCAAGCAAATCGAAAGAACTTAAATAAGGGGCATAAAAGTGTCTTCAAACTACTTATGCAAAAATATTCTTATAGTAATATATGTTGCGTAAACAATATCTTAAAAATTGTTCATAGACTCTTTTTATCTACGTATACAACCAAAGCAGTGTACATATGTATAGCATTTTGAAAATTTTAAAATATTTGCATTATTTTTTTTTCTCTAATGGAGACGCGGGTTGGTAATTACCATTGCTTATTCAATATATTCCCCTGAAGCTGGTATCACTTTTTAGTGTGAAATAATATAAGTGGATATTAATTGCCACTATGTAATTTTGACGACCAGTTTCTTTCCTAGAGGTGGGCATCTGAGCTCTGAAGGTGTGAATCTGAACTATGAATTTAATTTTGTCGAGATCACCTAAGCCAAAAAGGCACTATAGAGACATTTATCTTTCTACATAATAATACAACATGGAAGGAAGCTGTCAGTGTTTTTCTTTATGAAAACTAGATACTGGAGCTGAAGTAGAATCCTCAAACTTTGGCGTACAAGACCAGCGTCAAACCAGCTACACCTCCCAGCCGGCAATATTGGTATTATAGTCTTTTTTAAAAAAATTCAACATATGTGCATTGATAAGTATGTCTTGTATTGAATTATTATGTTACTCATGATGAGTAAAAACGTATTAAATAAATCAACATGAAAATACTTTTAATGACTTATCATATCATAGAGTTGATGATGGCACCATATTCCTTCAATGACATTGTAAGAAATTGTAAGAAAGCAAGTGACCCAAAATTTCTGAATATTTTTAAAACCACTTTACTTTCCTGTTTAGAAATAAAAAGGGTTTGCGATTTTGTGAATATATTTCTTTATTCTTTTTTAATACAATTTATATTCGATTAAAATCTTAGGAAGAGCTTAAAATTATATGCAGAAAACTATCAGATTATTTTTTTTTCATCTTAGCCCCATTCAGAGTATATTTATTTAAAAAAATATTCGGTATTTTTTTTTAAAAAAAGAAGTATTTATATTAATTTGTCAAGCAAAAAGGAAAGAAAGATTGAAAGAAATATTTTTGTATGGTCAATTATTACAATACGATACAGCAAAATACATCCAACTTGATTTATCGTATTTATTCTAAGTTAAGCTGCCAATGAATTTTAAAAAAAAATTGTGAAAAAAATAGTAGGAAATGGTTTACCGATATCCGGTACTTAAGAAATTTTTAAAAAATAAAATAAGAGCTAAAAATGAGTCTTTAATTGGTTTTATTAGTATTAAACCTTTTCAAATGCATACATAATCCTGCAGTTGCTCAGTATCATGTTCTATCCCCCTCTCCCCAATCCAAAGGATTTTTAAGCCTTTGATTCTAAGCCACCTCCGATTTTTTGTATTATTAACACTGGGAAAAAGAATGGCTTAGATTTAAATAAATACGGTTTACATGAATAGTATCATAATTCTATTTGTTACTGTTCATACATAAAATAGCTATGTAACTTCGGGAAATCTCTAGTTTCGCAAAGGTAGAATTTTCAGAATTGTAAGAATATAACAAACGTTCTTCTTTATGTGTAAAACACTTACTGACTTCCTTGCCCAAAACTCACAAAATGGTTTATTATTTAATTGTTTTTTTAAATTTGCCATGAAATGTATTAAAGAACATTCTTCAGCATTTTGAAAGGTTCTCAATGTGTTTTAAATTAATAATTCACGAACTGTTAACTTATTAATATTTTGTGGTCCACGAGAAAATACTTTTTCAAATTATTTATTTCATCATAGTAAATGATTTTTAATAGTTATAAAGACAAAATTTTTGCCCATATTTTGCTGCTTACTCTTTTAAGTTCAATACATTCATCTATCCTGACAAATATTTCTAGGTTGTATCTTAACTATTCCAGCTCTACAGCTTCAATGTTCTGTAAATGTTTTTGTCTTTTTTGCAAAATTATGACTAAAAGTTGGTGAACAGTTATTGAATCCCCCCAAAAATTTGTTTCAATTTCTAATTTTTTTAATCGAATGTCTCTTTTACTTTTTCGGCAGCAGAAATATAAGCGAACAGATGTTTAAATCAAAATTAATTTTTTAGCATATGTTCTGAGTTTTTGTAATAATATCACATATTTTTACTTATGCAGGTTTTAATCCTGAGTAACAATCAGTTTTCGTACAGTTTGTGGGAAAAACTAAATATTTTCATGAAGAGTTTTTAAATTTGTAATGTTTTGCTGACTTCCGGTACGTGTATTCATCTTTCAAAAACTGTGAGAGCGTCAAATGTCCTTCAAGGTTATGGTGTAATAAAAGACTCAGATACTAATTTTCTAAGCTTTCTTTTCATAGCCAAGTGGTGGAATGTGGCATAAAACTCAGAAAAAAAGGATTTCGAAAAATTTTCTTTACTAAAGCGTTCTAAGCACGAATTTTCTTAATAGGATTGGACTCTTCATCCGGGTTTTTTCAAAAATCTGGTTTGAAAGAGCATTATTCGAATGAAAATATTGAATAATTACGTAAGCTATGTTTGATAACAGAACATGTTCCCATTTAGTGTTAAAATATTCTAAGCACAAAATGTATTAACAAATTATTAAGATTTCGCCATTAGTATATATATATATATATATATATATATATATATATATATATATATATATATATAAAATCATTAATATAACATATACTAAATTACAATAAATTTAATTTAAATGTAATATTATGCAGAAATATAACAAGACAGTGTGAAACAAAATAAGGGTATCACAGTAGTATTATTGCTTAGTTCAAAACTATTTTTTTTTTAAAAATAATTTATATTCATGCATTGCTAAAAACTTTATTATTATCGATTTGCTTTTATATATATAGTTATTATTTTATTATTTTATATTTGTTTCTTCTGATTTCTGCATACATTCGCAAGCTGGTTCCTTAGAAAATCTTTTTTAAAAAAATATTTTCTTTTAGCCTCCCAATAAATCAAACCTTGTTATTTCCAAAAAAAGTATACTCTTTTTCAAAAAAAATTTTATACGGTGTTCATGTTTTTAGCTATATTTATTGTAATATTTTTAATAGAATTTTTACATTTTACCTATAAAGCGTTCATGTTTAGATTTTAAAAAATCTGAATATATCGTAACAACTTTCTGTACAGAACTAATTCTTTAAATGAGCTATATTTATTTATTTATTTGGCTCTGGTATGGAATTAATGGTTTTTTTATTTAACTTCATATTATGGAAATTATCGTACGTTATTTTTAAGTATTATTCTATTAGAATTATATTTATAAAACAGTGTAATTATGATATAATTACGATGAAAATCTAAATATATCTACCTTAATCAGAATTAATTTACAACCAATATTTTGGATTTGCTCGTCTTGCTGAGTAAAATCTGTAAGGTAAATTAATATTTTACTCCAAGAACTAAATGTGACTCAAATACATTCAACATAGATACATGTATACTGCATATCCGGATGGTTCATGAGTGTATTCTAATTTTCAGAACAGTTAGAGTTTATCATAATTCATATTTTCCCACATCCCAATGAGATAAAAGGTCGTGGAGGAATTGTCTAACTGGAACTTCGTAGAAACTCAATCGGTCGTCTCTGCTATCAAAATGGAAATGCATTGTGACTTCTCCCTCGCTTTTGTCAACAATGTACTTTCCGTGAAAATTTCCGCACGATAATGTTTCTGTAGCGTCACCAAGAGAGGATGACATATATATAAAAACAGTGTATAATATCGATAAATGAATTTGAATACTAATGAGCTATTTGGATACATTTCTTTTTCAAGCTCCTTTCAAAGTTCAAATAAATTTAACGCAAAAACTGATGAAAACAATTGATTCAACACGGAACATATAAATTTAAATTCTTGTAACTTAGAAATAAATATTATAAAAAATAATTTCTTAGAAATTTTGAAAAAAAAGTAAATATTTAAAGTTTTTTCTTTGTTTTTGCTCTGGAGGTAATGCTATTTTTTAAAATTGCATTTTTATCAGTATATATATAATCTGGCGTGTAACGCGCACTTTTAGCACAAAAAAATCGAAACAAGGTAGTATAAAAATGTACGTGTGCGCATTATTCGTCGGGTATAAAAATGAAGGCTTCAAAAATAAAAAAAGAGATGAACATAAAGAAAATTAGACATCTACATAAATCGAAATATATATATTATTTAAAAGATTAAATTCCTTATAAACTTTATTATGAGAGGTTTCACTGCTAGAAATAAACTTTTTTTTTCAAAAGTTTGGGATAAAAACCGGAATTAATGACTTCAAAATGTAAGAGTTTTCCTTTTATATACATTGCAGGTTTCTTAGTTAAAATTAAAAGTGAAAAATCTTTCTTAAAAACAAGCTTTTATTTAAATGCTCTAAAAAGAATAAAATAAACTTTTCTTTGAAAATTTTTTTGCTATCAACTTATAACATCATTATACAATTTATACTATAAAAGCTTGATGCAAGATGTAAGTACTCGTATTTACTTAGTTTAAAAAATTTTAAATTTAAATTCAACGGTTCAAATAATTTAATTTACTTTTTTTATCTACACAGTTAAATCATGCGAAAAGCATTTATATTATAATTTGTGTTATGACTTTATAAGTTAATAGCAAAAAAAGTCTTTAAAAAATTTTATTCTTTTTAGAGCATTTAAATAAAAGCTTTTTTAAAAAATATTTTACATTTAATTTTTTTTTTACTTTGTAGTCATTGCTGAACAGGTTTCTCAGTCTGTTCATCTGATTCAGCGCATCATTGTTGTAAGGTTGCTTGCCGGTTAATTTTAAACAGGCAAAAATTCTGGGGTACTCAATCTTTTTTCCCGCCAAGCCACTTACTTATGATAGATATTTCACTCGTACCGCAAAAAGAGGTAAAATGTGTGAGAGGGGATAAACAATACAAGACAATGTATTAATCAAAAGATTAGAAATATTTTTTTTTTGCTTTTACTATAATATTATATTTAAAACGAAAAATACATTTTATTATTTTTTTTTAAGATCTGTAATTTTAAACCATTTTTTTTTCAATCTTCGCACAGAATTTGGATAACACTATTCTACAAACGAAAAAAAAAGTTTCGTGCGATTATCTTAAAAATGACGAAGTTTTTAAATGTTTTATTAAAAATCTCATTATTTTTTAAAATGTCGCAAAAAAAAGTGTTCGGCATTTTGTTTTTTCTTTTTTTCTTTCTATTTTACTTTATTTTTTTATAATTCTAAAAAAAAAAAAACCTGAACTTTCTTAGTGCAAAGTATCAATACATTAACACGAAATAAAAATTAATACGAACGATTTAGAAATCATTTCCATGAAAACGCTTCGATTTCGACTTATTTTAGAAAAATTCGTAAAAAATAGGGAATAAAATTTTTAAAAATATAATCATACCTTATCATGACGAAATAATTTATCTTTCCGATTATGCAGTTTTTCTTTTTTGTCTCAGTTCTATTTTAAGAATAAGATGTTTTTTGAAAAAAAAAGGTCGTAAAAAATCGGAACCTCTTTAAGTTCAATCCGATGAGCTGCTCGGTTGAATAAAAAGCTAACAGGGGCAAAACAATTTTAAGGTTTTTAAGTAACATATTTTTAACTACTTGAGATATCGGAATATAAATGTTCAAAACATACATTGCCATCCAAACTTAATGTGTATGTAAAATTTCAGCTCTATCTGACAAAGACATCAGCTTCAAAATTGAGTTGCATCATTCCACCCGAACAAATTACATTGCAATTTAAATAAAAGCTTGTAAAAAAGCAGCCCGTTATAAGGCTGATAAAGTCAAAAAATTAAAAATGCTGCTTGAAATTCTTGGTGGGCATTATACGCAGGATTGAATGGTTTGTATATTTTTAGCAAGGTTGGGAAAAATACTAGCTATTGAAATCTACTTTTTGAAGTTAATTTCTTATGGCACGGTAGGGAGAAATTTCCGTTACGCGTGACGCGTTACCAGTTACGGTTAGCGATGAATGTAAGGTAGAAATGAATGAAGTTCTGAATTTTCCCCTCGTTTTAAAAACGCTATCTAATTCATACTATCTATCTCAGACAAAAACTAATCACAGAATCGGAAAGATCATTCTTTTCGCCACGATATGGTATATATATTTTTTTTTTAACAAAATAATGATATTTTCTATTTTTTACGATTTTTTTAAAATGATTCAAAATTGATACGCTTGTTTAAAAATGGTCTCTAAATCATTCCCTTTTAGGGATTGATATTTTATTCTAAACAAGTTCATGCTTTACTCTTTTAGAATCAGTTATAAAAATAAAAAAAAAAATGACGAAATCTTTTTTTCTTGCGATTTTTCAAAAAAATATTCAAAATTTAAATTAAATATGTAATACCTTCATTATTTATAAAAATAATCTAATGAAACTTTTTTTCCATATGTAGAATAGTATTATCCGTAATCTGTTCAAAGATTGAAAAAAAAATAGATTCAAAATAACGGTGTTTACAATTTCTTTTGTGTTTTTCGTCTATTAGCCCACCCCTCTCTCCTCATTCAACAGCAGCTTTAACAAGCCTTTCCTCTTTTAGCTTTGCGACACATACTTTGTTTTGTTTTTACGCTACCTGGAAGTCAAAATATAATCCATTTTATGAATTAAAAAAAAATCGGAAGTGAGTCTTTAATCTACCCGAAGTAGGCATTTACATGGTTCCAAATCTGTCAAAATTAGTTTAAGGTGAGTTTGTTGGATATACAGTTTTAAAATTCTTGTAAGGAAATAATACAAACAATATATTGTTTTAAAATTTAGTGACAACACAACATTTCTTCCAATAGTTTGACAATAATAGATTGTGTTTATTAAATTTTCAATCGAATGGAATTTCTAAATCCAGTTTAAGAAGTGAGTTTTTAAGTCATATATATTTTAAACGACTTTCATTGAACAAACTACAAATTATCAATGAAGATTTGATTAATTTCATAACTAACAGAGAGGGTTTATCGATTTTTACTTTTAATTGCCCAATCCTTTAGCTCACGCTGTAGACTTACAAGATTCAGTAATAAGAAATTCAAATATTTTAGTTTTATCAGAATTTTGGCTGGGCAATGAAAGTGATAGATCTATTCCAAATTTTAACTGTATTGGGAAGAATAAGTGAACAAATACGAGAGCAGGAGAAGTTGTGATACATCAAAATTCTAGCGATGCTGTTAACTCCATCGATAAAATGTTCTGTCAGTCAATCCGATATTTATGGTACCATTCAATCTTCAGTGGTGGATTTGTGCTTGGTTGAATGCGACTTAATAAAAATTATAATAAAATACCTATGATTTTAAGTGGAGATTTTAATGTCAATTTTGCTTTAGACAAATCTCTACAATTGATTGAATTTTTAAAAGGCACTTTCACCTTATCTCTACAAAACAACAGAATAATATCAACGACAAAATGAAATACTACGATTGGTGGTCTTTTCGCGATACTTAAGCGATATTGAGTGTAAAACCTACATTTCTTACTTTAGTTACCACAAGCCGTTTATAACAAAAGTATGTACTGAAGCATCCATAAGCATAATGGAAATAGACTAATAATGATGACACTTTTCTCAAAATACATACAGTAAAATTTTTTAGTATTATGTATTGAAAATGAAAATGTTGTCTATACTTATACCTCTTCCATCCTAATTTTTTTTTTAAATACACTTTGAAATAATGATAATAATAAATTTGTTAATTATATATAAGATTACTTCAAAATAAAACTTTATTATACAATTCAATACATATAAGCCAAAGAAGTTAACTTCTAACGCGTGTTCACACTGATACTGTTTTACTTAATAAAAAAAAGTGTGTATCAATTTTTATGGAACCAAATGAAAAGGAAATAAAAAACTGTTCCCTAATTAAAAAATCACCCCATAGAATTCCCATTATATTTAACATTCCATGCAAACCTTAAAATGAAGACAATGGCCTCATTTAAGATTTGTCAGTTTATATCAGATAAGAAACTGTAGATTTGAGTCTATATATATACGTAAAATAATTAGAAAATAAAATTTTAAGGCGAGTTGGAAACTTTTCTCTTTCTCTCTATACTGACAATGTTAAATTATCTGTTTTCAATGTATCTTTTCTCAAAATATGTTATATGTGCATGCTTAAAGTTTTTCATAGAATTAAAGTATACCTTTCTCATTATATTGAAATGAGCTTTTAGCTAATTTTGAATTTTTTAATAATTTAAGAAATATTTTATCAAATACTGCGAAATTTGTCACATTATTCAAATAAAAAACTGCAATTTTTTTTCTGTTTCTTTTTACAAAAAGTTCATTTCAGTTTACATTAATCACCAGTATAAATGTATATTGAACAATTTACATACCTGTGAACAGCAGTTTCTCTGAAAAGGTACATCTAACATCACAATTTGCATTTTGAGGTAAATTGATTTTACTGTATACAGTAAGGCTTCTAATCAGCTAGTAAATAAAAAAATAAAAGGCTCAATTTTCAATAAAAGATACATGTTTTGGTTTATATCACACGTTCAACTTTTAAGTAAAAATGAAGTACTTTGTTTACATGTATCAACATTCAAATGGGCGTAACCAAGTTTCAACGATTATTTAAAACAGGTTTTTAGGGATTCTAATTACCCGAGAGGAAACATTAAAAAGGTTAAACTCAATAGAATTTGAAAATGTAACAATCTCAAATTGTCCAACAGATAAGATGTTAGCTTTCCAACTCCCCTTAATTTAAGTATTTTTGAAATCTACGTACATAAAGGATAAAAACGATCCACTTACCCATCATTATATATCTGGATTTATTAGACCTACAGACTTAATATTTTGTAGGCATCCTCCTTCTATAGAGTAGATGTCCACCACAAAAAGGAGGTTTTTGAAAAATTTCCGCTAAGGAGAGTTGCGGGGGTTTAAAGAGTGCTATCGTTAAATATTTCCGTTTTGGACTATTAAGACATGCAGAGACATGCAAGTTTTTAAGGCATATTTCTTTCGTTGAGTAGGGGTCCCCTAAGAATGGATTTTGCGAAAAATGACCCCGAAGGATCTTTACTACAGCTTAAGGAGCGTTATAGATACATTTTCTCTTTTTTGAACTATTAGACTTACAGGCTCGACATTCGATAAGAATCTTCTTTCATAGAATATAATGTCACGATAAAGGGGCTTTAAGAAAATTGGTTCCTAATTGGCGTTATTGGTAAATATTCCTGTTTATGAACTATTGGAACTACAAGTTTGACATTTAGTTGACCCTTTCCTTTCATGGAGTAGAGGTGCGTCTCAAAAGAGATTTTGTGAGTAAAGTCACCTCAAGGAGCAGAAAACTTTAAAGGAATAAAATTTTCTCAAGTGGAGTATATATATATGTATATATATATATATTTAATTTACTTTAAAGTTATGCTTTGATTATACTAGGAGAGTTTTCCCAAAATAATTAATTACTTTATTTAAAACCATCAACATATAGCTTCCTGTGATTGGTTTTAATACATTATTTTATGCCAGTGAAATTTTAAAATTTAAATACAAAATTTACGCGTACATACCGTAAAAGTGTTTTCAATAAGAAACGATTTAGCCATGGATTAAAGATAAAAATATAACTCGAAATTCTCAGCGGAAGAGATCCTATTTGTTTTAAAAAGTAAATATATATATATATATATATATATATATATAATCCAAACTTCATCATTATTAGTGAATTATGAAGAAATGAAATGTATTATTGTCAAATACATGTCAGCTCGTTAACTCAAATTAGTTAACTTAGGGATAAGATTTTTAAAGTTACATATAATTTTAAACTATTTCTCATAAACATAATAAACATTTTTGACAACTTTAATTATAAATAATACTTATATAAATTTCCCAAATAATTAAAATATTTTTGTCATTGGTTTTATAGTTAAATATTCAATTCTGAGTTCAAATTTAATCTTCCAAGTTTGAAACGTGAGTACATCGAGATGAATTAAACAAGGCTAGAGTGGCATAGTGTATGCACTCTGAATTCATGTCATTATTAAACTTGGTTCATTTGAACTGGCATAGGACTAGATCAGTGCAATATTTGCCTAACAATCTGGATCATAGAATAGACTAAGAGTCATACCTTGCACGTATGGCATATATATTGTGAACAAATGAAATCTAAAAACATGTTAAACTATTACTTAACTCTTATCACTTTTACTCGTCTTAATCAAGTTCAGCACCAGAGCAACATTCAAATATAACACAATATTAAATTACAAAACACAGGCATTAGATAAAAAAGTAAAACAAATGTTTTTTTTCTTAAAGAAATGCATTTTTTTACCATCGTACTTACTTCTTCGGTGTTCTGAAATCGAATTTTTTTCTGTAAACAAGGAGGAAAAGCTTATGTCAAAGTCACACTTGTAACTTTTTAATTAACGCTAAAATTGGGACCCCCATAAGAATATATCCAATATTTTTATTTTTATTTTGCTACAGATATTCATCTTATATCACAATTGTTCTTTAAATAACAGCGTTAACATATTCTATTGTTAATCCTTCAACCGAAGAAAATAATGAATACTACTTCAGGGTAGTAAAAACATGCTGCGATAGAATTACTGCCTCAAATTTTACGTAATCATCGAGAAAGCCAAGTAATTCAAATTCCACTTTTTAAATTTTTAACTACCGATGAAAAGGTACGTGATTCGATCCCCAGTGTCATAGTGTTTTCACAAGGCTTTCCTATGTAGGATACTCGGAGAAAAAGAAAATACCAAAATAAGCAATTTTTTCTTCTTAATAAGTAAATACTCCTCAAACGCAGTGAAGGTCGTTTTTTCGCATGCCAAGACCTTCGAAAGATTTTTATTAATAGCAGCAGAAGGAAAAAAAACGTATTTTGAAAGGATGGATTTAAACCTCCGATATATTTCCGTACGCTCCATAACTCACCGGTTGTGCCAGGCGGTTATATATGCATTTAAGGTATCCGAATACGTTCAGAACCGTGATAATAAAAACGCTCATAAATGAAAAGGTTTTCTGATATTTAGTGTCATTTAGATTAGAATACATGCATAAAATTATTTTAATGACATTTTGACAAAAGATTGTTTTAAATACAATATTTCATCAAAAATTAACTAAGAATAATCTTTTTTTCAAAATTTTCTCTTTTTGTGAAAAATGCTTCTATTATAATAATATTTTACCTGTATATAGCTCACACCTCTCTACAGAAGCCGAAATATGATATTTGAAAAATTCACATTATTTTCAGAGTTACAACTAATGGAAATAATTATCGGCGTTTTTTTCTTAAAATTTCTCCCCTCTGTTGTCGTAAAACATGAATAAATCCCCTTCAAAGTTATGTGATTCAAAAATTCTAGTTGAGCCTCTGTACAGAGGTCTGAGCTTTTTACAAGCAAAATATTATTACAATAGCAGTATTTTTCACAAAAAGAGAATATTTTGAAAATGGGTCATTCTATGTTCATTTTTTGCCAAAATGATGTAATTAAATAATTTTTTTTATTATAATACTAGTCTTAAAACAATTTTATATACTTTTTCTAATCTAATTGACACTAAATACCATGAAAATTATCCATTTATGCAGTTTTTTAAAATCGCGGTTCGGAACGTAGTAGGATACCTGAAGAAATTAATATAAGTACTATATACCCTTTAAAATAAATACTATTTTACTATATACCAGTGTTTCTCAAAGTGTGGGACGCGCCCCCCTGGGGGGGCGCGATGACCCTACAAGGGGGGCGCGAGCGTATCGAAAATTTAAAGATTTTTTTTTTTTTAAATAACCGGAAAGAGAAGTAAAACAAAATGCTTTCTTCCATAATAAAAAAAATACACACAACAACACTGACATAATTTATGTTTATTATCTGGCTTTTTTCCGTCATGAAATAGCTATCTTTGATCCCAAAACCAAATTAAATAAAAAAAAAAACATTTTGTTTTATTTGCTGTATTTCCTCAATGAGAGATTTTTTTATTACGTTTTAACATAAAATATTACTCGTTAAAAGAAAAACGAAACCCAGACCCTGAGAAAAATTCTAAGAAGATAAACAATTCACCACTGTAATTATTATTGAAATACTGTACATTAGTTGTAGAAAAGAAAAGGAAGTCAAGATTCACTTTTCAGCCAGGCTGCATAGTACGTTTGCTAATCATTTGATTGACCTTCAATCTTATGGTATGGTTATTATCAATATTAGTTCCCTCCCATGTTTTATGCGTTTGCTTTTCGCTTAGGGAAATTGTAAATAATTGAGTTTTGCGATATTTGGAAAAGAATTGATTGGTTTAACATTTCTGTAGGATAATTGAAAAGTGTCTGATTTGCGTCCTTTATTATGGTGTTGTACTTTTGAATCATTTTAGTTCAGTTTTTTTGGATTTTTCTCAAATCATCAAAGAATTTAATAGTCCTTGAAATAAGGTAAGTATACTTTCTATAAATTAAAATATTCACTAGAATTCCGACTTGTATCGTGTACAGTAAAAGTAATTCTAAACAAATGATTGGGGTGACTGAGTCCCCCCGCACTACCATTAATGTCAGTATCGAGTACGCGCCTGCTCCCGGGTTAAAACATTTTGAAGTCTTCTCGCTTTAAAAGTTAAAAAGTAACACAATTATTCTTCATCGGAATTTTATATTCTTTTTCATAATTTAACATTAATTCTAAATGCTAATTGTGTGAGGTTTAAAATTACAGTTCTTTTAAACAGTTATTTACAATTATAGCATTTATCTAAAAAAAAATCATTTTACATTTTTGTATACAATGTCGTGCACACAGTTTTACTCTCCTTACAGTTCAGCTATTATATGAAGAATAATGTTTTATATTTTTAAAAAATGAACTCGTGTGAAGAGTCGGTGTTTTAGCCAGTATACGTTTGATGTATCAGTACTGAAAAAGGTATTTTATAAATAATTTCTTATTACTGAATTTGGCCGCGGTAGCCGAGTGGTATAGGTATCGGATCGTGGCTTGCCTTGTCACGAGTTCGAGCCCAGTACCACTAAAGACCCGCCGTGTAGGGCAGCGATGCACGTTAAATCTGTCGAGAGCTGAAACGTCCTCCCGTTGGTGTGGTGTGGTAGTTAGGAGAGGAAGGTGCCAGCTCAGGTGTCGTCCACGTCACTTGACCATGGTTCAAAATTACGTGGCCCGTCGTCAAAAGCCCTCGTGCAGCTGAACAGTGCGACGTTAATATTCAATCAATCAATCAATCTTATTACTAAATTAACAACAAGTTTAATAATTATTAGGGACTTCCACGGGCTTATCTTGTAGAGGAAAGTTTTTCAAAGGAAGGTTTATAATATCAGAAATTGACACTTAAAGAGTTATTTTTCTATATTTAGCTGAGATCTATATTTTTTCTTCAAGGCATCCACTGCAGAAAATCCGGTTTGAAAAAGGTAGGATGTTGAAAATGGTAATAGTATACGAAGTGCTTTTGTTTTCAGTACAGATAATTCCTCATCCACCTCTACCCCAAATTCAAAGAGCGATTTATTACAAAATTGCCTTTTAATTTTTCACTGGATGTGAAATCTATGAAGATTTCTTCTTCGGAAGTTGACAGCCCTTCTGGAGTATCTTGAAATAGATCCCTAATCCACTCGTAACTTGCTACCAAGCTGTCCTCATCCAGAAAATACTTCTTAAAATTCTTTGCCAACATAGCTAAATGATTTTACATGTTTTAAAAACAACTTTCACACGTTGTTCTACAGATTTGTAAGTTTTAACACACATGGAGCTGGGGTTTTTTTATCCATCATTTTCTTCAAAGGTGGTAAATCCAAAATTTTAGTATTTTTGAGAAGATCGCCTTGATTTAATTTTCGGAACCATGCTCGTTCATCTGTGTACTTGTTGATTCTTTATTATGGTCGAATATTTGCTTACAACTTAAAAATGTATGTATGATATTGTTTTAATCTACTGCCGTAAATACTTAATTACCGTGAATTACAATTAACGTGGAAATTAAAAAAAATGTACATTCAAGCTAGATTCGGTAGCTATAGGAGTATCGAGTCGACCAAACCTGACTGGAATTGTACGAGGAAAAGCATTTTTACATGTTTTGCGCAGACGTCCGATACGTTGCCCAGACTCACGCAAACGTACCCTATAATGCCAGATGTGATGGATATGATAGAGAGCGACATTGACTAGTCTATTTTTCTAATGACATTTGTACTTTGAGAAATGAATGCTGAAGGAAATAAATCTTTAAATACATCATTTTGCGATCTGTTCCAATTTAAAAATTAGAGAAAGAAAAATAACACAATTCTAAGTAATATATATATATATATATATATATATATATATATATATATATATATATTAAGTAATTTTCTTAAAATATATATATTACTTAAAAGTTACATATACACAAAATTTAATATACTTATCGTATTAATTTGTACGGTTTATAAATAAGATCGTATTGTAACTTTAGCGTCTCTATCTCAAAGTGCATTTTTATTGCAGTAAATACATTATTGTTGTACAGGGGGGCGAAACAAAAATTATGATTGAAAATTGGGTCGCCAGTATTGAAAGTTTGAGAAACACTGCTTTTAATGTATGAGTGGTGCACAGAGTATTTTATGACTAATTAATTAATACTAAATTAAGAACAAGTTTAATAATTATTAGCTACTTCCATGGGCTTGTCTTACGGAGCAAATTTTTCAAAGGAATGCTTATATATGATTAGAAATTGACCCTCTGAGTTCATTTTCTATATTTAGCTGATATCTATATTTTGTCATCTAAGCAACCACCGCATTTTGTAATATGTTCCAATTTAAAAATCAGAGAAAGGAAAAATAACTTAGTAATTATCCTATTACTTAACTTTTTTTTGCTTAAAAGTAACATATACAAAATTTAATACTTATGTCATGAATTTGTACGGTTTATAATAAATATTGTTGCTTTATCGTAAAAGTGCATTATTATTGCATTTAGTGCATTATTATGTATAAGGGGGCGCGATAAAAATTGTGATTGAAAAGGGGGGCGCCAGTATTGAAAGTTTGAGAAGCACTGCTATATACACTTTCAATTCAAATTTATGTATAGAAAAATGTAAGTATAGGCAATTTTAACAAATGAAAACAACAAATTATTAATTATAAGTTATTTATATTTGTTTTTTAGAAATTAACCTTGTCTAGTTAAGTAGATATTACTAGGAATATTTTTTTCATATTATTGCTAAGACTTGAGATATTTTTAGATTTTAATTTGTTTAGACCTAAACTAATAAAAAAATCAAAGGAAAAATACATAACAATGTGTCATTCTTTTTTTCTTTAATTTTAGAGACATATAATATAGCTATTCCCATATAATTATTTGCCACTACCATGCATTTGTATTCATTTTTTCAAATATACTTTATTATTGCACAGAATTACGTGTACCAAATACCACAAAACACGTGAAAAGACAGAGTAATATACGAAAATTATTACAAAACACATTAAATTGAAATAAATAATAAAAATACGATTTGACCAGTTGATTTGACAGTATATTTTTTCCCTACTCATTTATGTTTACAGAAGTGTGCCCAGCAAGAACTCTATTTCCAGATTCTGTATTAAAAAAGGGGGGATAAATGTTATTCAAAAGATACATGAATCTCAGTATTAAAATAAGGGGAAATGTTGTTTTTAATCTTGAAAGCGTTAAAATTCTAACTTAAAAACATTTCTGAAGATAATAATTATCTGAGATATATTCTTTCATATTATATCAAACAGGAAGAAAAGAAGAATTCACCTAGTACCAAATACTAAATAATTTTCGAAAAAAATATTTATAATCCAGAGCAAGCACATCTATTTATTCATTTAATAATAATATAATTTATATGTATATATTACTTTCAGATCTTTAAAATAGCATTGCATTGGAAAATATTAATTAAATATATGTTCTAAAAATATGCTTATTTCCTCACAGTTTTAAAAGTGAAGATTCAAATTGAGTAATTAAAATATAACATATATATTATATATAATACACAAAATATTGTGCTTTAATACAGTATTTCTCAAACTGTGGGACATCCCCCCTAGTGGGGGGGCGTAATAACTCTACGTGGGGTCGTGGCATATAAAATTTAAACGGAGAAGATTATTTAAAAAATAATAAAAATTTTCTTAAAATCCAAAATTCATTCTGACGCAATAAAAAAAAGACACTTTGCCTATTTATTGTAAACAATTTTAATTTAAAAAATAGAAAGGAAATATTATATAATACTTTTCTTATTACTTAAAAGTAACTTACTTAAAATACATATTACTGAAAAATAAGAAATATATAAAATGTAATACTTATATCTTCCTAATTCGTTTGAGTTATAAAAAAAAAAATCGTATGGTAGCTTTAACGTCAAAGTGTATTAATATTGAATTCAAAGGTAAGTCTATTCACTATATATACTATTTAAAAACTTATGGCATTCGATTACGTTGAGAACCTTGATTTTGCAAAAATGTATAACTGGATAATATTTATCATATTTAGTGTCACTTAGATTAGAAAATGCATATAAACATGCTTAGAGATTAATATTACAATAAAAAAATTATTTAAGTACACTATTTTCACAGAAAATGAACATAGAATGAACAATTTTCAAAATATTCTACTTTTGTGAAAAATGCTTCTGTTATAATAATATTTTGCCTGTATATAGCTCAAACGTCTGTACAGAGGCTCAACTAGAATTTTCGAAATAAATGACTTAGAAGCGGGTTTATCCATGTTTTACTACAACAGAGGGGAGAAATATTAAGAAAAAAACGCTGATAATTATTTAAATTGGTTGTAACTCTGAAAATAATGTGATTTTTTCAAAAATCATTGTTGAGCCTCTGTAAAGAGGTCTGAGCTACATACAGGCAAAATATTTTTATAATAGAAGCATTTTTCACAAAAAGAGAACATTTTGAAAAAAGTTATTGTAAGTTAATTTTTTGCTGAAATATTGTATTTTAATACTTTTTTTCATCAAAATGTCTATAGAATATTTTTATGCATGTATTCTAATCAAAGTGACACTAAATATCATGAAAATTATCCATTTATGAGCGTTTTATTATCCCGGTTCCGAACTTAGTTGTATACCTAAAAACGTATGTCTTAGCTTATTTATTTAATTATTTTCCATGCTTATTTTGTCCAACAATTAAAGTAACTTATTTTTTAAGATCTTTATTAATGTCAGATTTGATGAGGCTTGAAGGTCAGATTTTACGTTTAATGTTATTCATAAAAGTTAATTTCAATCAAAATCTGATTTAATTATAAAATCTGAAAAAAAATAATCCAATAAATCTCTTCACACATAGCCGAAATATGATTTTATATTTAATTAGATGTTTGAAATTTAGTAGTTACTTTTCGAAATCAAAGCATAAGATAAATTTTAAAAAAGTATGTTTTTCAAAATTTAAATTTATTTTTAGGTAGCATGAGATAAAAAAGTGGTTTTAAAAAAGTTAGGTAATTACTTTCATCACCTACAGTGTCTTATACAAGAGGAATGCCAGTGATAAAAATGAAGATATATGCAAGGAATTTTAAATTTTGTGTTGGATTTTAAAAGACATGAACTACGTTTAACTTTGCTTAAAATTAATTCCCTTGCTTTATAAAAAAAATTCCTTTTTTTGG
The DNA here is from genome assembly GCA_019973935.1 of Trichonephila clavipes. NCBI lineage: Eukaryota > Metazoa > Arthropoda > Arachnida > Araneae > Nephilidae > Trichonephila > Trichonephila clavipes. The sequence continues at coordinate 875,564 of BMAU01017720.1, forward strand.
GGACACTTAATCCTATTTGCTCACGCATCTCGTATTTTTTGTTACACTTAAAAATCATGTCCTATTAATCCAAGAAGATCTCTAAGATATTTTCCCTTCGCTTTCAAATTATTTGGAATGAACTTCTTCCAAATGTTGGTTATATTTCATGGTTTGCAAGAAATCTAATAATAAAGACCGAAAGTGTCTAAAATATTATTTTTTAAAAATAAAATATGATTTCAAGTTTTTTCTAAGGATGGGAAAAAACTGTTCACGAGTCTTTTTAGTCATTGATATTTATTTTAAAAATTAAAAAAAAAGGTTATGTATCTAGACACATTTTGGATAATTACTATAAAACGTTTAGCTAATTCTTTCAATAACATAAATTTCTTAGGAAAAAATTAAAAACTTTAAATGCAATATAACATATTAAATAATATTACATAGCATCAGGAAACATATTTCGATTAGAAAAGAAATACTTTGTTTATAATTTATATAAACATATAATATAACTTATTTAACTCAGTACACCTTATAATTTAATATAAAAAAACTAAATTTTAATTACAAATGTTTATATTCTTATACATATATTTTTTTATTAAATGTAAGCTGCTTGATTTCAACAATTTCCCGTTAAAATATAATTTAATTAAAGAAGTTTTCTCACATCTTTCCAAGTATATGTAGAAAAAAATGATAGTTCTCGATAAAGGTCATTTATGAAGTAAATTGTAACTACAGTATAGTTAAGGTATCCTACTACGTTCGAAACCCTGATTTTGAAGAAGCATACATGCGAATATTTATTTTATTATTTAGTGTCAACCCAGATTAGAAAACACGCATAAAATTGTTTTAATATTACAATAAAAATATTTAATCACAATATTCTGGCGTAAACAGAGCTTAGAATTACCAATTTTCAAAACATTGTCCTTTTTATTAAAAAGGCTTCTAAAATAATAATTTTTTAAATATAAAATCATGGACAAAAAATTAGTGCACCAAGAAATAATTGCTGGATAGTAACGAAACCAACCTGGCATGAAGGTGCATGTCGAAGAGATATGCAAATGATTAGAAATGCAGCTTGATTTGTGCATTACGTATATCCAGTAGAGGGTGATTAAAGTCGTACTCCGTGGAGTATAAGAGATGTAACCAAAGCTGTTTTCAGTATGCTGAATCGTTTACAAAAAAATAGCTGAGGTACACATGTCATAACACCGTTTACAGAGACAATATAAGCAGCAGTCGCAGTTTGAGAGAGGGAGAATCATCAACATGATGGAACATGGGTGGTATTCTAGGTGAGTACCTCATCAATTAGGCCGCTCTGATTGTGTTGTGAGAAGACGTTGGGACCAGTGTATCAGAGAGATGTCATTCACATGAAGACCGGACTCAGGATGCCCTCTTCAGACCAGTCAACGAGAAGACAGCCACATCGTAAGAAATGTAGGCGTACAGCCAACTGCTTCATCGGCCGCCATCCAGGCACAGGTATCACCTTCATAAGGGGTCTCTGTGTCTTCTGGAACCAAACGAATGCACCTGGCTGAATGACATTTGGAATCACTGCGCACATTTCATGTGCTGCCCTTGACGCCCACTAATGAACGCCTCCGTTTGGAATGGTGCCGCGCACGAGGAAACTGGAATGCAGCGGAACGGAAACAGGTCATCTTTAAAGACGAATCCAGATTCAACCTCAGCAGTGATGACAATCGTGTGCATGTGTGAACGCCTCAATCTTGCATTTGTTTCAAAGCGAAACACCGCTCCCACAACCAGTTTGATGGTTGTTATTGCCTACAGTACACGGTCACCCTTAGTATTGATCGGTGGCACTATGACAGTCTTGCGATATGTCCATGACATCCTGCAAACACATGTGTTGCCACTTATGTAACGGCTCCCAGGAGACAATTATCAGCAAGGTATAGCTCGACTTCCCACGGAATGGTTGTTACAAGACTGTCTCCTCAATGTTACTACATTCCCTGGCCTACACAGATTTGTCTCTAATCCAGCCTATCTGGGATAATTTGGGACATCGAGTTGGGAATCCCACGAGTTTGAATGAACTAGAGACAAGGATACATCAAATATGAAATGAAATGCCTCAAGACATCATGCAGAACTTGTATGCCGCAGTGCCCGAATTTATCGCATCGTGCATGCCCGCTAGAGGAGGGTAATAAATATAAAGGTAATAAATCCCTTTTTCTCTTAAATAATTTTTCTTTTTTGAATGTCTAATAATTTGCTTATATGAATATAGTCATTACATATGTAAAATTTCGTTTCATTCTGACGACTCCTTCTTGTTGCGCTAATTTTTTTGTCCATGAGTGTATGTAGCTAACACTTCTCTGGAGAACCTGAAATAAAACTTTTCAAAAATTAACATTATTTTCAGTGTTATTTCCAATTGAAAATATTGCCGGTGTTTTTTTGTTGAAAAAAAATTTATCCAGACTGATATACTATTAAATAGATAAATCCACTTCTAACTTATGTAATTCAAAACTCCTAGTTCAAGATCTGAACAAAGTCTGCGCTATATCTTGGCAAAATATTTTTTATTATAGAATCATTTTCCATACAAGGAGAATGTTTTGAAAATTGGTAATTCTATGTTTCATTTTTGACTAAAGGTTACTTTTAAATAATGTTTTTTTATTGTAAACTATACTGCTCAAAACAATTAGGGGAGCAAGCAAAAAAGTGAAGAAAACCGTGTGAGACAGCCACGTATTGGCATGCAATGCATGGTACACGCGTATCAATGCGCAATACAGAAAAATGGCGTAAAAAAATTTGGAATTAAGCTTTAATTCTTTGAAAATATGGAAAAAACATGAAAAGATGATTTAGGGCAACAATTTGGTTGCATGTAAACGATAAAAAAAAAAGGTACTGTTTAGACATGATGCATGAGTTTTAATAGGGCGTGTGGTCTCCTCGAACAGCTAAGACTGCTGCACACCTGTTTGCCATGGATGCGATGAAGTTATCGATCAGACTTTGGGGAATACTGTTCCCTCCTCAAGAAGTGCAATCTCCAAGTCTCGGACAGTAGCAGGCGGCCTTGGTCACGCAGCAATGCGTCGTCAGAGCATGTCCCAAACATGCTCGATTGGATTCAGGTCAGGAGAGCACGCTGGAAATTCCATACGCTGTATTGTTTCAGCTTCAAGCATGTTCTCCACCAGACGAGCTCTATGCGGTCGGGCATTATCATCCTGGAAAACAAAGGAATCTCAATGGCTCCAGCGTAAGGGATGACATGAGGTCGAAGTATCTCGTCTGCATACCTTCGTCCAGTCAAAGTGCCATTCCGAATGATATGCAGGTCCGTACGTCCGCCTATGCTGATTCCACCCCATACCATCCAACCAGCTCTTCTGTATTGTGACCTTTCACGGACGAATGCGGGGTTATTTCGAGTGCCCCTGTCCCTCCATACAAGAACACATCGGGTGTCACATTCTAGACTGAATAGGGACTCGTCTGTAAACAGCACTTGGCTCCAATCATGTTGCTCCCAATCGATGTTCAGCAGCCCATCTTCTTCGGGCCGCACGGGGGCGTGGGGTCAACGGAATGCAGACCATTGGCCTACGTGCATAGATCCCTCCCTCATGAAGCCGATTACGTACTGTTTGGCTGGACACCCTTCGTCCTGTTGCCAAGAGCAACTGTCTTTGCAGCTGCGTAGCATTCTCTGTTCTGTTTCGACGGGCTGTTAACTGTATATACCGGTCATCAGTTGATGTAGTGGCTGGCGCGTGGCCAACCTGCCCCTGGTCGACGTCTAACATTTCCTGTTTCTTGTAATCGATTCCACAGCCTTGCAACAACACTTCTGGCGACTCCAACAGCGTCCGCGACACCACGTTGTGTTTGCCCCGATTCCAGTCTGCCTATAACACGCCATGCCATGGATTCAGGTAAATCACGTTGTTGAGACATTCTCAAGTAACCTTGTCTCAAAAAAATACTGCGCAATCGAATTTCACAGTTACGGCAATAAAACAGACGTTTCTGCAACATCCCGATTTCTGCCCTTAACTCCTTTTTCTGGTTTTTGACGTCATGAACTTTGATTTGCATATAAAGTTTTCTTCTTCGGTTTCCTGGTAGGCTTTACATTATGGATAATTCATTTTATGTTACTTATTGGTATACATCTTCGCTTAGTTTTGTTAAAATCATGTGCTCCCCTAATTGTTTTGAGCAGTATATATATATATATATATATATATATATATATATATATATATATATATATATATATATATATATATATAAATAATGTGTTTTTTTCAGGTATAGAAGTTTAAGTTGGCATTACTTTCCAAGATTGCGACCGATTTAACAGCTGTCAAGTGATTTATTCTCAGTTTGGATTGGCAATTCATCAAAATCATCATCAAGCAATGCGTAGATTCGTCGAATGGGCCCAAAACGAAATTGCCGTTGTTCCCGATTTTCATAAGCGAATTTTGTTTAGCGATGAAGCGCACTTCTGGTTGAATGGCTACGCCAACAAACCAAACTGCCGCATTTGGAGTGAAGCTAATCCACACGTGTATGTCGAAACACCGTTACATCCAGAAAAACTGACTGTTTGGTGCGCTTTATGGGCTGGTGGAATCATTGGTCCGTACTTCTTGTAAAACGATGAAGGCCACAACGTTACAGTCAATGGTGATCGGTATAGAGTCATGATTACTGACTTTTACATTCCTGAATTCAACAATCATGATGTCCAGGAGCTGTGGTTCGAACAAGACGGCGCAACATGTCACATAGCTCATGCCACAATCGATTTATTGAAAGACACGTTTGGTAACTGCCTAATTTCACGTTTTGGACCTGTGAATTGGCCTCCAAGATCTTGTGATTTAACACCGCTAGACTATTTTCTGTGGGTCTATGTAAAGTCATTGGTCTATGCGGATAAGCCACAAACGCTTGACCATTTGGAAGACAACATTCTCCGTGTTACTGCCGTTATACGCCCACAAATATTGGAAAACGTCATCGAAAATTGGACGTCCAGATTGGACTAAATCCGTACCAGCCGTGGCAGTCATATGCCAGATATCCTATTTAAAATGTAATGCCACAAGATTATCTTTCGAATAAAAAAATTCATGTCAATCGAATAATACATCGTTGTTGTTTTATTGCAATTTAAAGTTCTATACCTCTAAAGAAACACCCTTTATATATATATATATAGTTTAAAAATAATTTTATACGCATAATCTAATCGGAATGACACTAAATATTAAAAGAAAAATTCGTTTGTAAGGTTTTGCAAAATCACGGTTTTGAACGTAGTCGGATACCTTAAGACAAATTTGTCCACATATATGTTATCAATCTATTATTTTTATATTTGTGAATGTATATAAATATGGATTACTATGACTCATGCAGATTGATATTATCAACGTTTTCTTTTATATATATATATATATATATATATATATATATATACTGGGTGTCCAGCCTTAATGTGAACTAATAGCTAATTTCCGAACCGTTCGGTTTAGATACATACTTCCAATTCGTAAAATATTTTATAAAAGGTAAATAATGTTTTTTGCGTGCTTTTCGAACCAAAAATCCCATTTAGAAGAAGTTACAAAAATTTAATTTTTATACGGTCCCCAGGTCATATCAATTATACTTAGGAAAATATTCAGTACACACAAAAACAAATTAAGCGCAAAATGTTTAGTTTTATTAGGATAAAAACTGACCACGTTATGCCTACATAAAGTTGAAGCATCTGAATTGTTAAGAAAAGGAGTTCGTATAGAAATTGAGTTTAGATAACAGTAATATTCCCTATAAGCAGAAAGGTCAAAAGAAAAACATCATAGTAAACATCATAGAGTGATAATTTGTATTGCTTTTTGGCAAACAATAAAAGTTTAATGAAAGAAATACAGCTTGTTTAAACATTTAAACAAACAGCAGTAAAATAACACATGCTTTGCCGTTCAAATTATAGTATAATGTGGAATGATGCTCCAATCATGAATCAGGGGCTTTATTATATCAGAATGATCAAATTAAAATAAGGTTCAAACTGGCTGCCTTCCGCAGAAATGTAGTATTATACCGGCATAAGAAACTCCACCTGTAGCTTCTGCAACCTCTTGACCTCCGTAGCCGATTATTCGAGTGTCAAATACCTGCGCCAAAAATGTACATAGCTACGCAGATTTATGTTTGGGGGCACCGTCATGCTGATACCACATGCGTGACAAATCTTGTAAGGAAACTTCATCTTCTAAAAAGCGGCTAGTGGTCCAGATAAAATTTACGTGTATGATTCTGATGTTAAAGGTCCATCGAAATATATTGGGCCAATTAAGGTGCTCCCCCCTTTTCTTCACCACACATTCACTGACCAACGCACTTGGTGGCGATTCGGTGTATTAGATGTGGGTTTTCGATTGACCAATAATGCCTATTATGTGTATTAATACTATTTTGCCTCGAGAACTGGCATTCCTCCGACCACAGAAATTCATTAAAAAAATCTGGATTTTCATCCAGTGTGTTTAACACGAAATTGCAAAAAATCAAAACGACGCTCCTGGTTTCCGGACATTAGTTCCTGTGCCAGGACTGGACGATAAGGATATGCACCGTACGTATGTAATATGTTCCACACCGTCGATTTTGAGTAGTAACAAGCCTTGCTAATATCCCGGACACTACTTTCAGGATGAGCCAGGGCATATCCTACAACATTCTCAGCGGGTATCCGCTGAAGATGTGGCACGATATAAGGGAATACGTCTATGACAACTCCCAGTCTGATACAAGCGTTGAACAGCACTGGCAATTGTACAATAAGATGGATGTCTTCGACTGGGAAATTTAATGGCATAAAGTCTTGCCACCTCTCTCTCATTTCGATTACATTGCCCCTTACAACAGTACCATTTCGCAGTATTCTTCATTTGTATACATCTCGTTATTCCGTACTAGAATTCGTATTATTAGAATACGACTCGATGTAATTGCAAACGACAACACAACGGATTTTTAATGTTCGTCATGATCAGTACCGCAGCAAATAAACTTAATTTTTTGGAAATTCTTATGAAATGTTTTCTTACTACAAAATATTTTATTTTGTCTATGTTTTACATGTACACATAATAAATTCTATATCCTAAGTACTCAATTATTGAAATATTAACTTTAAATTTAAAAAAGATTTACATAAGTGTGACGTTCAAGAGCGAAAGTTTCCTTTCAAAGTTCCAATTAATTTCACTTTGGAGACGGCCCCTTACTAGCTTCTCGAGAATGGCCTAGCAAATGCAAGAAATGGATGGTTTTCAAAGTTCCATAACTCGGCCAGTTTTTATCGTAATACAATGAAACTTTTTGTGTTTACTTTGTTTTTGTGTGCACTGCATATTTTCCTTAATAAAAGTGATATGCCCTGAGGACCATATAACAATTAAGTTTTTTTAATTTTTTTCTAAATGGATTTTTTGGTTCAAAAAGCACGCAAAAACATTATTTACATTTATAAAAAATTTTAAAAAGGTAAATAAAGGTTCAAGTTTTTTGAAAAAAAAAACTAAACACTTATTGAGTTTTTGGAAAATACAGTGAAATACGCTTAACGCGAAAATGCTTAAAAAGAAATTTCGGTTAGCCCAAATTAATACAACGATCTTGGCAAAATACTATGCATTTTCATGTATTTTTTTTCCTCATAACACGATACGAAAATCACTTAAAATGGGAAGATTTTCCTTTCGGGAGTGGACAAAATACGGGCTTAATGAAATGGACACCATACACTCAATGGAATATTTGAAAAAAACTGCATTATTGGACTGCTCTACTTCATCAACGAAAGAACTCGTTGCAGTAGACAATGGCAACGTGTATACAGTCACAATTATGGCAGACAAAGACGTTTTTGAGTTTGTTTGAAGCTTAAAAATACCATTGATGCAAATACCGGCGACTAAAATGAAATGGGTAACGCAGCTGATGTTCCCACATCTTCCGAAATGAGGACCATCACGAAAAGTATGCGCAGTTATTTAGACTCAAAATTCGATGCTGAAATGTGTAAAAAAGTAGATGACACCGAATAATTTTTTTGAAAACTTGATGCTTAAAAAAACAATGCAAAGGGAAAGATATATATATATATATATATATAGGCTAAAGATATAAAAACACATTTACATGAAATGTAGATATCACACTTTTAATTTGTCATTTTCATAATGTGGAATTAAGTACGAATTAAAGTACAGCATGAAACTTTTTCATTCAGAAATGTGAACACAGTTTCAGAGTTTAAGTTTTATTGTATGGTTCAATTTCGCACAATATCCTGGCCATGCCCCTTTTGATGTATTGAGGTGCACGGGGATTTATAAAAGTATATATATATATATATTTTAATTTCTTGAGATCTTATATTCATCATAAATACATTAACCGTCTTGCTACTTCGAATTCCAAATCCACCACACAACAATAGGTTTTCAAAGTCAGCATGTTAATATTCTTGCTGTGAAGATTATATCATAACACTCATATCACAGTTTACATTTTTTCCACACATATCTTAAACATCTTACACATTGTTGACAACCAACCAAATTAAATCCTAGCAAATTTACATTTTTGACAACCAACCAATTCAAATTTTACCATATTTGATTGTCGTCATTTTATACTTGTCTTTGCTGGCTGGTTTAAAAATCAGCTCAAAAGATGTGTTTATGTTTTATCGAATTTTTTAACTTGGTGAATAATTGACTTTCATTAATGGCAATATGCTTGTTTCTCTTCGTAAAAGCTTTGTGAGTAAAGAAATTTTGTTAAATTATTTTTTGAAAGATACTTTTCTTATGTAATTGTTCTAGTATATTTTTCTATTTTTCTTACATAATTATTTTGTGATTTTGTGATTTTTCTGCATTAAGAGTTTGAGAGTTTGTTACATAATAGTAGTGATTGGTTTTATCATGCTCTCTGAGTTATACTTTCTCTGAAGTTTTGTTTATTTTATTTTATTTGGTTTTCCTACCGAGTTGCAGGGGGAAGGTTGGCGCCTTCAAACTAGTTTAACCCCACTTATTCGGTCCTAAGTCCGAAATTGCTTTCTGACTCGCTAGGTTCTTCTTTTTGTAGTTCTTTTATTTCTCTATAATTTTGTTCTTCATGTTCAGCTTTTATATTTTTATTACGCTATTTCTTGTTATGTTCTTTATCTATTATTTCTTGTTTTTGTTAAATAATACATATTTCTTTTATATATATATATATATATATGTATATATGTATATATATATATATATATATATATATATACTCTGGTCAGAATTCTGTATTGTTGCTAAACAGACACAATTATAATCTAAGATCTTCCTTACTTCGCTCCGTACAAAATTTTGTATATAGATTTGTTTGGCTGATCCGAAATCGGGTGCATTCGCCGGTGTTGACGAGTCGTATTGTAGGAACCTAGTACTACTGAAGACCCTCCGTGTAGAGGAGCAGATACATGTAAATTTTCCGAAGCTCCAAATCTTCCCGTTGGCGTAGTATGGTAGTTCAGAGAGGGAGTGCCAGTTGTAGGGCAATCCGCTCTACCGATTATGTTTCAAAATCCTTACGTCTGTGACAAGTGGCTCTCGTGTTGCTTCACAGTACGACGTAAATGAAAATGAAAGGAAACAGATTCTACTATGTATTAATTCGAATGTGCAGCATAATGAAATGGTACAAAACGTATTAAACAAGTCTACCAAACTGACCAAAATTTTACGCAAACGCCCACTTGATACCACTTTTAAAATATACACTTGTTTTTATCTTTATAAACTGAAAATTACATGCTTTGTCGTCGGCACCTGTGCAGTCACGTTATGCTAGAATTTAATCCCCTTGACATTCTTTCCCTTTAAAATAATCTTCAAAACGAAATAATTTCTTTACGAATGGGGAGTTGAATCAAAGGCAATTCCAGAGAAGCTCTCTTCTGAGGAAAGTTTCATAAGAATAACGCTGTAATTAAACATTAAATCTTCAGGTCTCCAGTGATAAGACTTTATACGTGAATTATTCATTAATGACACAGCACAACGAATCCATGATTCCTGAGTCTCGATCATTCGAAGACTTATCTCGTTCGGTACACAAGGGAGCACATCAATAGCAGAATAAAGATTTTTCTTTAGGTAGCTTGCCTGTTTGATCCATAGACGATGCTAGCATCTATCCTCCACCATTCACTTTCTCGTCCGCAAATTGCCTATTTTTTTTCTTTCATTTTCAGAACAAGAAGGGCTAGGTATCCACTGTGGACGTTGCAAATGAATATTTTATTTTACAAAACATCATGCAGGAAACTAGGCTTGGATTTAATTTGTTTTATTGAATGATTGGATGGGTTTCTTCAAAAATAATGAACTTACATTGTCTAAAGGGTATGGAAAATAATATATATGTATGCATATATATATATATATATATGTCTGCATATATATTTATATGTATGCATATATATGTATGCATATAAATATGTATATATATATATATGTATGCATATATATGTATGCATATAAATATGTATATATATATATGTATGCATATATAAAATATATATATATATATATATATATGTATATATATGTATAATTTTTTCTTCAACGGAGTGTTTGTATAGGAATGCTACATTGACTATGAATTAAAGTAACACAGTTATGTTTTAAAGTTAAGTAATGTTCGAAATATTGTTTATACTTTAACTGAATCGATAGTCTTAGCGCTGAAATGACGTCTGCTTTGATTTATTTTTAAGATTTTAATAATTTATTACTGTGTGTGTGTGTGTGAACTAACTATATAAAATATTTTCATATCCATGCAAAATGATATTCCTTTAAGTAAAAAAAAAATTAAAAATAAAAGAATGCTAAGATACATTTAGAGCATGCTAATCAGATGATTGTTCAGTATAAATAAGAAAGAACGAGGCTATACTTAATATTTCATTCAAAAAGCGTGCTTATATTTTTTATTATTTCTTTCAACTTCATTATAATATTCTAGTAAAGTGCTATAGTACATTCAAATTCCCAGACATTGTCTAAATTGCATTCATATAAAATGTCAGAGAAAATAAAATATGAATGTATTATTTGCCTGATTTATAAATTATTCGTTATTATGATGTAAAAAGAAATTAATATCGGAGAATGTAGTTAGCTAAGTGATTTATATATATATTTTAGACCTTCATAATAAAAAAATATAATTATAGGAGTATAAATGTTCTTCATTGTTACATTTTTTAAAAAATGTTGAAACAAGTTTTTGAAACCGAATGCCTGCGATCTTCTCCTGCATTTGTAAAATGCGACTCATTATAAAGGTTTAGAAAAACTAAGATCCTGCATTAGTCATTTAAATTGGTAGCATTGGGTTATCAGAGAAAAGTATATTGTGACAAAATATTACTTTTATTTTTCTATTTAAAAACGATAGTTTATTCAATCCGTATTTTATCTATTCCGCATTATTTTCTTTCAAAATTACGAATCACATTATTGTCTTGTAACTATTTAACATAGTTGTTCATGAAACAGTAGAAGTTAGCACAATTTCCTATTAAAGCATATGACAATGTAGTTTCAATAAAACATATAGTTTTTAATTATATTTTGAATATTAGCAACAGAAATAGTTTTTTTCTTGTGAAGAAGGGTAACTTTCTAAATCAATTTCGCATATGTAATTATTAAATGTATAAATAAATTATGTAACTACACACACACTTATATCATTCTGCAAAGCATTTTGGTTCTTACGTAGTAAGTTCAAAGCAGTAAAATTTGTATCATGGGAATCGCGTCATGATATCAAACAATATAATTATCATGCGTTCAATCAAATATTGGAGGAAAATGGCGCGATTCACGAGGCGAAAATTTGGCTGCGGTGTCGCTAATACGTAAGTACCTGCTTTATTTTTTCTGATCAAATAGCTATATATTTTCTCCCGAGTTGGAACGATAATATTATAATATTAATAGCAAATTATCTATTTATCGATACTGAAATCGTGACCGTATCTAGTGTTTTAAAAACGCATGTTTAAAATCCGTTTATCATGCATTAATTCATACAGGACAATACATCTTGAATTTAATTGAAAAAAAAATTTAATGTAGATTAGGGAGATAGACTTGGCGATTTAAATTTCTTTTGGCTAACGAAATCGTTCACCAAGCTATTTCATTTAGCAATAGGTGTTTTTGGCGACCGGTTTCGATAGCCATACTATGTATGGCACCTGGATAAAAATCGTGAAATCCAAAGTCTTCCCTCCTAATCTACACTTTCGTCAAAAAAAAATTTTTGAAATAATTATGCTAATGAAGAATATTTATAAATGGTATTGTTCTACTAATATGAAAGTGCAGTCAGTACACTACTGCTTAGCGTGTTTTATAAAAACCGCCAACTTGACGAGGTTCTGTATGTTGTTCTTTTGAGTTGCAAACTATCCAGTAGACGTAACCCAAGAGTGCAATGTTCAAGATATCAAAAAAAAATAGCCAAATGATGGATGAAATTAAATTTACCAAATAAAGTTGCGATTATGTTCTTAAATTGTTTTTGTAAAATGGTTTTCGCAGTAAATATGGCGGGTGTTTGTTTTAAATATGCATATAGAAACTCATCTGTTGTACTTAGAAAAAGAAAAGAACAAGAATAATGAAGAGTACAAGAAATTTAAATAAATTTTCATGAAGATAGTATATTAAGGTACTTTATCATCTGAGAGAGAGAATAATTTAAAGGTTACATGTTTTGGGGGATATGAAGCAACAAACAATATTACCCCCTTAAAGTATCCTTCTACGTTCGGAACCGGGATTTTAAAAAATCACATAAATGGATATTTTCATGATATTTAGTGTCACTTATATTAGACTAAATGTATAAATTTGTTTTAAGGACATTTTTTGACAAAACATTTTATTTAAAAACAATATTTTGGCAAAACATTAACTTAGAATAATGTTTTTTTTCAAAATGTTCTCCTTTTGTGAAAAATGTTTCTATTATAATAATATTTTGCCTGTATATAGCTCACATATCTTTACACAGGCTCGACTATGATTTTTGAAAAAATTCACATTATTTTCGGAGTTACAACCAATTGAAAAAATTATATGCTCTTTTCTTAAAGTTGATCCCCTCTGTTGTCGTAAAATATGGATAAACCCACTTCTAAATTATATATTTCAAAAATTCTATTTGAGCCTCTGTAGAGAGGTCTGAGCTATATGCAGGCAAAATAGTATTATAATAGAAGTATTTTTTACAAAAGGAGAACATTTTGAAAAAAAATTATTTTAATTTAAATTTTTGCCAACATATTGTATTTAAATAGATTTTTTTTTTATCAAAATGTCCTTAAAACAATTGTATACATGTATTCTAATCTAAGTGACTCTAGATATCATGAAAATTATCCATTTATGGTCTTTTGCAAAATCACGGTTCCGAACGGAGTCGGATACCTTAAAATAATCTGCTGTCTAATTTCATTAAAGAAAAAGGTGTCACCAAATGCAGTAATTGCCACTACTAGTAGAAATATCCACAACAAAGACTGCATTTGTTTTTTGAATTACCGATGACTTTGGGTTTGGTGAAAATGGTCGAATGTAAAATACTTAAGTACTTTTTTTGGCTTCAAAATTTACTCATTTATATGTTTTTAATTGTATACAATATTATGCATCATAACGTCGACCAATTTCGTCATATGATGAGTCATCGTTAATTCAAAAAATATATGGCAAATACTGTCATCATTATTATTATTTTTGTGTAAAACATGCAGAGCATTAGGGCTTAAGTGTATAAAGGGGAGGGAGTGCACTTTAGATTTGGCGGCGACGTCTTTTGCTTTTACGAAATTGATCGAATGTGTAACACTTAAATACTTACTTAGTTAAATACTTACTAAAGGGGACACAGTACGATTCAATTGACCAAAATCGACCAAAAAATTAAATTTAATTTTTTTAGCCTAATTTTTTTATGCACTTTTCTATAACCTCACAAAATTTGGAAGCTCTTAACTTAAAAAACGCAGAATTATTATAACTTTTACGTTCATTTTTATTCACATCCCTATGGAAAATCAAAACTTTAATTTGATGTATCTCAGAAAGATAAAATAGCTAGTTTGTCTTCAATTAAAATGATAAGGCGTTTATTCTATTGCGCCTAATGCTTTGATTTTTTTTTTACCTATTGCCAATAGTACATGTAACAAAAGTTGGTATGCATTTTTGAATCAAAGCAATATTTATTTTTTTAAAAATAATTAAACTCAGAATTTATACATTATTTAAGTAATTTTCAATAAACATTCATACAAAGAAGTATTTTATGAATATCAATCAGGTTAACGCAAAACCCATACCCAATAAGCCTACGAGGGGGCGCGAGCATATCGAAAATAAAATATTTAAAAATAATTAATTTACTGGAATGAATTAAAACAAAATACTTTCAGACATAATAGAAATGCATTTTTACTCAGATATAATTTATAGGCGTAATATTAAGTCATCAAAAATAAAAACTTCTTCAAAATCTAATTAGCTATCTTTGATCCTATAACCAAATAAAAAAACTTTTATTTTATTTGCTGTAATCCTGTGATGAGAGATTTTTTATTACGTTTTATTTTTAAACCTAACATACTGCTCTTTCAGAGAAAAACAGATCCCAGACGCAGAATCGAAAAAATTTAGCAACATAAAAATTTCATCACTGTCATTATTTTTGAAATACAGCACATTATAGCTGTAATTTGTTTAACATTCTAAGTTATTCGTACAGTTAGTTATGACACCTCTCTTATGTGTTTGTTTCTCATTTAGGGAAGCTGTAAGTAATGTATTTCTCTGTTACGCTTTTTTCCATGCAAAAGGGTTTTATGATATTTGGAAAACAATGGAGAGCACACGCACACTGTGTATAATTACTTGGCCAAGACTTATTTTTACGAGTATTCTATACATATAAAGCATAACGCGAAAAACATTTTACACAATTTCATATAATCAAATGAATACACTTTTACCCGGAAGTGGTCGAGCGGGATGCACAGATTAAGAAATCGTTAATTCTGGCAAAACTGTTTAAATGTTACCAAAGAAAAATTGAAAATTCCTTCAAAGTAGGTAAATAAATTTTCTCTTATAATTAAATTATTCACTGGAATCACGATTTGTATCGTGTACAGTAAAATAATTATAAAAAAAGGATTAGGGTGAATCAATAACCCCGCTCCACCGTATCGAGTGCGCGCCTGCTCCTGGGTTAAAACATGTTGAAGTCTTTTCGCTTTAAATATTAAAAATAATACGGTTATTCTTCATCGGAATTTTATATTATTTTTCATTATTTAACATCAAATATAAATGCTAATTCTGTGAGGCTTAAAATTACCATTTGCTTAAAACTAATTATAAATTGAGCAACCACTTAAAAAATCATTTTACATTTTTGTAAACATTATCGCGCACTTGGCTTTACTCTCCTTACAATTCAGCTATTATATCAATAATGTTTCATTTTCTTATAAATGGACTCGTGCAAAGAGCGGGCACTTCAGCCGGTATACTTTTAATTTATCAGTGCTGCACAGATTATTTTATAACTAATTAATTAATACTAATTTAAGAATATGTTTAATAAGTATTAACGATTTGCATGGCCTTGTCTTGCAAAGCAAAGTTTTTATAAGGAATGCTTATGATCAGAAATTGACCCTCTGAGTTATTTTTCTATATTTAGCAGATATCTATAATTTGTCTTCTAAGCACAGCCACCGCATTTTGCAATATCTTCAATTTGGAAATTAGAGAAAGGAAAAATAACATAATAATTATACTATTATTTTATTTATTTTTTGCTTAAAAGTAGTATACAAAATTTAAATAATTATGTTACTAATTTGTATGGTTTATAATTAAGATCGCCTATTGTACCTTTAGCGTCAAAGTGTATTATTATTGCATTCAATATATTATTAATGTATAAGGGGGCTCGATAAAAATTGTGATCCAAAGAGTGGCACCAGTATTGAAAGTTTGAGAAGCTCTGCTATACATAGTTTGATGTATTTGTAAATCAAATTTCATGAATGTACGTCAATTTTTGTTGGGGAGGAGTAGCATTTTAAATCACTTAAAAATTTAAAGTTTTTTTCCTTAAAAAATACATGGCTAGCGTTTTATGAAATTTTGAGTACAAAACCAGTTTAACATAGTATACGTACACAGGGGGCAACTAAAAAAATTTTAAAAATCCTTAGATTAAACATTTTTTTGCGTAAATCGTACCAGGTCCTCTTAATTAAGTGCTTACTTACTTAAGCATAACAATTTTTTCATTTGGTGTCATCCTTTGCTTTAATGAAATTCATCAACATAAGTACCTAAAAATATTATATCTCCATAAAATCTTATCATATTTTACTGTCTTCTTTATTATCAAAGCTCCTTTTTCAATTCCTACTATTAACTCAAACTTTCTATATACACTCATGTCCATAAATTAGGGATAATGGAGTTCAGGCAAAGAAAGAGACACAAAATTTTATATTATTTTTCATTATTTAACATCAAATATAAATGCTAATTCTGTGAGGCTTAAAATTACCATTTGCTTAAAACTAATTATAAATTGAGCAACCACTTAAAAAATCATTTTACATTTTTGTAAACATTATCGCGCACTTGGCTTTACTCTCCTTACAATTCAGCTATTATATCAATAATGTTTCATTTTCTTATAAATGGACTCGTGCAAAGAGCGGGCACTTCAGCCGGTATACTTTTAATTTATCAGTGCTGCACAGATTATTTTATAACTAATTAATTAATACTAATTTAAGAATATGTTTAATAAGTATTAACGATTTGCATGGCCTTGTCTTGCAAAGCAAAGTTTTTATAAGGAATGCTTATGATCAGAAATTGACCCTCTGAGTTATTTTTCTATATTTAGCAGATATCTATAATTTGTCTTCTAAGCACAGCCACCGCATTTTGCAATATCTTCAATTTGGAAATTAGAGAAAGGAAAAATAACATAATAATTATACTATTATTTTATTTATTTTTTGCTTAAAAGTAGTATACAAAATTTAAATAATTATGTTACTAATTTGTATGGTTTATAATTAAGATCGCCTATTGTACCTTTAGCGTCAAAGTGTATTATTATTGCATTCAATATATTATTAATGTATAAGGGGGCTCGATAAAAATTGTGATCCAAAAGAGTGGCACCAGTATTGAAAGTTTGAGAAGCTCTGCTATACATAGTTTGATGTATTTGTAAATCAAATTTCATGAATGTACGTCAATTTTTGTTGGGGAGGAGTAGCATTTTAAATCACTTAAAAATTTAAAGTTTTTTCCTTAAAAAAATACATGGCTAGCGTTTTATGAAATTTTGAGTACAAAACCAGTTTAACATAGTATACGTACACAGGGGGCAACTAAAAAAATTTTAAAAATCCTTAGATTAAACATTTTTTTGCGTAAATCGTACCAGGTCCTCTTAATTAAGTGCTTACTTACTTAAGCATAACAATTTTTTCATTTGGTGTCATCCTTTGCTTTAATGAAATTCATCAACATAAGTACCTAAAAATATTATATCTCCATAAAATCTTATCATATTTTACTGTCTTCTTTATTATCAAAGCTCCTTTTTCAATTCCTACTATTAACTCAAACTTTCTATATACACTCATGTCCATAAATTAGGGATAATGGAGTTCAGGCAAAGAAAGAGACACAAACAAAACAAATTTGACTTATTTGGTAAGTTGTTTTTATACAAAAAGTAAAGAGTAAAAAGGTGATATATGATTGATATAATTAATAAAAATTGCGATTTTACTCCCTGGAGCAAATTTCAAGAAATAACCTATTTACAAAAAAATATAACATGGTTAGTATGATGGTTAATACGGATTATGTCTCCCAGACGATGCAATGCAGGCCTTACAACGACTAGGAATGCTGAGTTAAAAATTATCAATTTGATCTTGAGGAATATTACACCACTCATCAAGCAATGCCCTCCGAAGTCCCGGTAGACAGGTGGGACTGAGTTGAATGGCTGCAATTTATCGGCCAAGAATATCACATACATGCTCTGTTGGATTCAAGTCCCGTTGAGTATGCTGATCAATCCATATGGGTGATATCCTCTGATTGAAGGCATTCGTCTACAATGTTTGCACGGTGAGGACGGGCGTTCTCATCCATAAACAGAAATTCAGCACCCATGGCGCCCCGAAACAAAAAAGTACATGTTGTTCCAGAATGACATCCCGATAGATGTGGCCTGTCATCGTTGCACTCTGAACATGCAGGTCAGTTCTGTAACCAAGAATAATTCCTCCCCAAACGAGCCCTCCTGCACCACCGTCAATGGTGTTCTCTTGGTGGTAACGTGTACCTGGCGCTCTCCATATTAAAATCCGGTGAGAATCAGACTGCAAACTAAACCTGGACTCGTCGGAAAACATCACACAGGACCACTGTTGGGTTGCCTTAAGTGCCACATGTGCTGTAACATTTACTCACATTACCATCATCTTGAAATCGTTGCCAAAGCCTGGAGATGACACTCTGGACTATTCCAAGTTCCTCGGATATTTCTAGCTGCGTACGTCCACATTCCAGTCGTCCAATAATTCTACAACGTAAAAAAATCATCCAAATGCTTCCTTTGCGCCATAAATATACGGTTATTGCAATGAAATGCTTTTAAAGCGCTTGTGAACAATTGTACTTCTTTGAGACCATTCTTATATACCCATCTCTCTTACACTCTCGCCATTGTGACGTACTATCCGCGCCATGAGGTGGTTTCCTGTAATTTGCATATTCTTCTTCAATATGTGTGTGATAATTCTACAGGTGAAATTTTTATTTCAGAGTTGAAGTTCTGTGTGATACTGAATTATCCTTAATTTATTGACATGAGTGTATTTATTTATCTTGGTAGAACTTTCAATCGTTAATAAAACGCATTCTAAATCTCTCAGTTGAGCTGAAATTTTGCATACATTATTATTTTGGTTAACAATACAGTAATTTAGTCATAATTAATAAAAATTATTTGATTAAAACTAATTTTTGAAAGAATTACAAATACAGACACTTTGGCATCATTTTTGGCCACTTAGTGACCTTTATAGTGATTTGTGTTAAAACTCGAAAAGCTTTTTTTTCTCACAAATTACACTGCGAAAAACCGGTATTTAGAACTGAGTACAAAATACTCACTTTTAAATAACTCACATACTCAAAAAAGTTCCGATGCAAACATACTCAAATTTGCGAATAGCCTATTTTCATCTTTGGCAACCAGTACGCACTCAAAATTGAAACATCCCAAACTCAATTTTGAACCTGTAACTGGACCGAATTTAAAGCTTATTCATAAAAATTTGGAATTTTTGAATTTAAGATGTGTGTACAGCGCAACGTCTGTCTCGGGTCCTCTAGTGTATATATATATATATATATATATATATATATATATATATATATATATATATATATATATATATATATATATATATATATATATATATATATATATATATATATATATATATATTTATATATTATATATATATATGTTATATATATATATATATATTATATATATATGGTATATTTTATATATATATATATATATATATTATATATATGGTATATTTCATTATATATACACACACAAAAGAATGAGAAGTTATGTTTTAATGTAGAGTTAGAAAGAGTTATTTTTCTAAATAAAATCATAAAGTAAGAGTTTTCTATTATTTTACGGTTTTCTAATGAAAATGTCATTTGAAGCATATTATGTTTGCTTATTTTGTGTTTCCCAAAGTAATGAGATATAATTCTCTTCCCATTTTTTTCTCTTGTTATATATATATATATATATATATATATATATATATATATATATATATATACATTTAACATAATTCTTAATTATCCAAGAAAAAAAATGTTAACTTTTTATCTTGTATACATGCAAAACATTATTGAATAAAAGCTGAACTTTAATATACATTTATTTGATTTTTCTGTAATTCCTGGATGAAAAAATAGTGATGATATTTATTACATTACATTTAGTATGTAAATTTCTAAGTAGGGAATTGCTTATGTTTTAATGATTACCTCGGAAAACGTAATTGTAAACGAGGTAGCTTAGTGATATGATTATTAACTCGAGACCGGCGTGTCATGAGTTCGATTTCTAGATTCTCTGCCCATGTTAAATCTGTCGTAGCCCTCACGAGAAGACTAGGATGTCAGTTTATGTGTCGTTGTCATCAATTTACTCTGGATAAAAATTATTATGTATGTCAAATAGTCATTTAATGCCAAAAGTCCGTGTGTTGCTTAATATTGTGGCATTACTAAATGCTCATTTAAAGGAAATCTAATTAAAACAAATAAAGAGTGTTTTTTCCAGGTATAGAAGTTTAAGTTGGCATTACTTTCCAAGATGGCGACCGATTTAACAGCTGTCAAGTGATTTATTCGCAGTTTGGTTTGGCAATTCATCATACGATCATCAAGCAAGGCGTAGATTCGTCGAATGGGCCCAAAACGAGATTGCCGTTGTTCCCGATTTTCATAAGCGAATTTTGTTTAGCGATGAAGCGCACTTCTGGTTGAATGGCTACGTCAACAAACAAAACTGCCGCATTTGGAGTGAAGCTAATCCACAAGTGTATGTCGAAACATCGTTACATCCAGAAAAGCTGAATATTTGGTGCGCTTTATGGGCTGGTGGAATCATTGGTCCGTACTTCTTCAAAAACGATGAAGGCCACAATGTTACAGTTAATGGTGATCGGTATAGAGCCATGATGACTAACTTTTTCATTCCTGAATTGAACAATCATGATGTCCAGGAGCTGTGGTTCCAACAAGACGGCGCAACATGTCACACAGCTCGTGCCACAATGGATTTATTGAAAGACACGTTTGGTAACTGCCTAATTTCATGTTTTGGACCTGTGAATTGGCCTCCAAGATCTTGTGATTTAACACCACTAGACTATTTTCTGTGGGGCTATGTAAAGTCATTGGTCTATTCGGATAAGCCACAAACGCGTGACCATTTGGAAGACAACATTCTCCGTGTTATTGCCGTTATACGCCCACAAATGTTGGGAAAAGTCATCGAAAATTGGACGTCCAGATTGGACTACATCCGTACCAGCCGTGGCAGTCATATGCCAGAACTCCTATTTAAAATGTAATGCCACAAGATTATCTTTCGAATAAAAAAATTCATGTCAATCGAATGATACATCGTTGTTGTTTTATTGCAATTTAAAATTCTATACCTCTAAAAAAACACCCTTTATATTAAAGAATGAAGTACTAATTGCATACATGAAAACAATTGAAACATTTGTCACACTTTCATACTTATAATAGAGCACAAAATAATATTCTTCTATATTTAATTGAAGCAACAAAACCAAGTATCAGTAGTTATATCAAGGAGGAAATGGATTAAACTTAAAATGTTCTTGTAATACCTGAAACTTATTAAGACAGGATGCGTATGTCTTCAAATAATAATATTCTTTTTAAAGTCTGTATATTTTCTGATACATATATATAAGTCTTATGTTTTAATTAATTTGAAAAATATATTTGTTATAGCTAACAAAGTAATACATATATATATATAGTATGATATATCACTTAAATATAAAAAAAATATATTTACTTCTTATTAATTTATAGATTATACTTATGCTGATTTTTAAAGCTAGACAAGTACAACAAATCTCTACAAATTTTCAAAGGGATATTGTTAACTTGTTTTCAAACAAATTACAAATCTAATAATGACTTACATTACAAGCAACATGAAACCTAAATCGCATAATTGAACATGATTAAAATAATATAATGGTAATGTTTCGTATCAGTTTTCAATATATAAGAAAATATTGTTTAGGTATTATTTGTTTAAATATGTTGCATACATATAAAATATAAAATAATTTAAATTATGAAGTAATTAAATATTATATAGAAATTATATATCGTAAAATTCGGTATATAACATGCACCTATACTTAAAAACTATAATTTTTAGTTTTTAAGTACATTTGCTGCTTACGTACACACAAAGAACCTGAGATGTTCGTCTCTACAATGCTCTTATGTTTTGAAGTCTCATTTATTAGAGGTATTATAACAGATTTTTGATAAATTGGTAAATTTCTAGAAGTACAACCCTTTAAGTTTTCGTGAAGAATTTTATTTTTTTTTAAATAAACAGTATTTCAATATATGTAGATGTTATATTTTTATGTTCATATATTTTACCTTTAAAATGATCATTTTTATAACTAGCGTATAACTCGCACCCGTAAATGTCGACCTTTCTTTTTGTCGTAAAAGTACGCGTTATACGCCGCATTGTATAGTACATACAATAAGATCTAATAGAAAAATTTCGGAGTAAAAAAAAAATGTAAAAACTCATATGTAAATACGCGATTATGAAATCAGATCTTCATCAAAAATAAGGGAATAAAATTCTTTATTTATATATAGTCGTATATAATATTGCGCAATATCATCGAAATGTGGTTTTAAAAACAATTTTAAGGATTATTCTTTGGAGAAAATAGAACATACAGTACAATTTTTCATACTTAAATATTATATGCCATAATTGTGGCTACCTCGGTAAACATATTGTTGTTTTAAGACTACCTCAAGATTGTTATATGATCTAGAATAATGGTTAATTCAAGCCTGAATTTCACTTCTCATTTCGGTAACCGACTGTTTAATTGACAACAAGAAAAATAAATGATCCAAAGCATTTTAGTCAAAGCGAACACATTCGTAGTTAGAACTCATGTATATATTACCTACCAGACACTTTTCCCGTGTAAAACTGTGATACTGTGTGTGTGTGACTTCATGCAATAATAAACACATCTACCAAGAGAGCATTCTGGCATTAAGGGGATGGTGGACTTTGAAATTGGCGAAAATCGTCCAAATTATGGAAAATTTTTTTTTTTTTTGTGAATTATGATCTTCGTGTGTTTCACTGAACCATATGCAAAACCGCATGTGTCTAAATAATTTTATTAAAAAGTTATAAGCATTTAAAAAAATTTAAATGGACATAAAAATGTAAACAAAAGCATGTGCTTAGGTTGTCAAAAATTTTTGAGTATTTTTTTTAAAATATTAGAATTAATATTTTTGTGTTTTAACAACTGCGCATTTTAACTGCAACCTTTAACTGCTTTATTGCTGTTTGTTTACTTCCACTTGTTTTCATAAGTCGAAAGTATTGCCTTTTTTTAAAATTACACATCTTTGATTGCTGTCTGTTTCTTAGTAATATTTATCTTTACGGAATCAAATTTTTGTATCTAAAAGCCACAAAAAAGCTTCAAAAAACATATACAATTGTTCTGTATTTGTTTACAATGGATGCTATTAGTCGGCGCTATCGAAAACCTAAAGGTAGGCCATCAAAAAGAAGGAGTTTGTGTGCATCCAAAGTACAAAAGAGATGGGAAAAAAATCACATGCAAAGTGATTCTGATTCTACTATGTGTGCTAAAAACTCTGATATTTTGCTTGCTGAAAATTCATTTATGGATACTGAAATCTCTATTAGTGATGAAGGTTCACATGCTGGTGAAAAGGAACAATGTTTGAATGCAAGTCTTAGCAAACTTCAGATGTTTCCTTCAACATCAACTTTTTGTACTAGTGAGAAAAGTACGTATGTTTTGATGAATAATGATATGTGGTCTGCTCTTTTTATCTAACACAAAATGTGATGAATGTGATATGTGCTCATTGGATGTCGAATGTAATAGTGCTTATGGTTTTTCTACAAAAATAGAGCTAAAATGTAAAAGCTGCAGAAAAATATTTAATTCTGTATTCTCCAGCCCTCGAGATGATGATAGGAATTGTTTCGATGCAAATAAAAAGCTCGTTGAAGCTTTTCTTAAGATTGGGAAAGGCCATGCAGCATTAGAACTTTCTCTATGGCTATTGGTATTCATGCAATGGATAAGAAAACTTTCTCAAAATGTTTACACAAATTGTATGAAGAAAAGTGTAGCTTCAATGAAGACATTCTTGAAATTTCCCGAAAAGTAGTCCGAAAACACCATGAAGATTTACTCGGCACTGCTAATGGTGTTATAGACATCACCGTTTCATATGATGGAACATGGCAGAAACGGGGACATTCGTCACTGTATGGGATAGGAATCGTTA